>CM038725.1:39999359-40029359 GCA_021613375.1 Megaleporinus macrocephalus
CACTTACTCACTCACATACACACACTCACATACACACAATCACTCACTCACAAACACTCACATACACACACTCACTCACATACACATACACTCACATACACACACTCACTCACTCACATACACACACTCACATACACACACTCACTCACTCACAAACACATACACACACTCACTTACTCACATACACACACTTACTCACTCACATACACACACTCACTCACTCACAAACACATACACTCACATACACACACTCACTCACATACACACACTCACTCACTCATATACACACACTCACTCACTCACAAACACATACACTCACATACACACACTCACTCACATACACACACTTACTTACATACACATACACTCACATACACACACTCACTCACTCACATACACACACTCACTCACAAACACACACTCACTCACATACACACACTCACTCACAAACACACACTCACTCACTCACATACACACACTCACTCACATACACATACACTCACATACACACACTCACTCACTCACATACACACACACTCACTCACATACACATACACACACTCACTCACATACACACACTCACTCACTCACATACACATACACTCACATACACACACTCACATACACACACTCACTCACTCACTCACTCACATACACACACTCACTCACATACACACACTCACTCACAAACACACACTCACTCACAAACACACACTCACTCACTCGCATACACTCACATACACACACTCACTCACATACACACACTCACTCACTCACATACACACACTCACTCACATACACACACTCACTCACTCACATACACATACACTCACATACAAACACTCACTCACTCACATACACACACTCACTCACTCACATACACATACACTCACATACACACACTCACTCACATACACACACTCACTCACTCACATACACACACTTACTCACTCATACACATACACTCACTCACTCACATACACTCATATACACATACACTCACACACACACACACTCACATACACTCACATACACACACTCACTCACATACACACACTCACTCACTCACTCACTCACATACACACACACACTCACTCACTCACATACACACACTCACTCACATACACATACACTCACATACACACACTCACTCACTCACATACACTCACTCACATACACATACACTCACATACACACACTCACTCACTCACATACACTCACTCACATACACATATACTCACATACACACACTCACTCACTCACATACACACACTCACTCACTCACAAACACACACTCACTCACTCGCATACACTCACTCACTCACATACACACACTCACTCACTCACATACACATACACTCACATACAAACACTCACTCACTCACATACACACACTCACTCACTCACATACACATACACTCACTCACATACATTCACATACACTCACATACACACACTCACTCACATACACACACTCACTCACTCACATACACACATACACTCACATACACATACACTCACATACACACACTCACTCACTCACATACACACACTCACTCACATACACACACTTACTCACTCACATACACATACACTCACTCACTCACATACACTCACACATACACTCACACACACACACTCACATACACTCACATACACACACTCACTCACATACACACACTCACTCACTCACTCACATACACACACACTCACTCATACACATACACTCACATACACACACTCACTCACATACACACACACTCACTCACTCACATACACATACACTCACATACACACACTCATTCACTCACATACACACACTCACTCACTCACATACACATACACTCACTCACTCACATACACACATACACAAACTCACTCACTCACATACACACACTCACATACACACTCACTCACTCACATACACACACTCACATTCACACTCATTCACTCACATACACACACTCACATACACACACTCACATACACTCACACTCACTCACTCACATACACTCACTCACTCACATACACACTCACTCACTCACATACACACAAACTCACATACACACACTCACTCACTCACATACACACACTCACATACACATACACTCACTCACATACACATACACTCACAAACACACACTCACTCACATACACACACTCACTCACATACACACACTCACACACACTCACATACACACACTCACTCACTCACATAGATACACTCACATACACACACTCACTCACATACACACACACACTCACATACACATACACACTCACATACACACACACTCACTCACACTCACATACACATACACTCACATACACACACTCACTCACTCACACTCACATACACATACACTCACATACACACACACTCACTCACTCACATACACACACACACACACACACACACACACACTCACATTCACATAAAAACACTCCCACTTACATACACACGCACACTCACTCACACTCACATACGCACACTCATTCACTCACATACACATAAGCACACACACACATACACACGTGCAGTGTAGGATTAGGGGTGCAGCTGAGTGTTTGGTTATTCTCTCTCAGACTAAATTAAAAACTTTAATCTTCTTACTGTTCTCCTGATCAGACCCGGAACTGACCGCACACATCAGACACACCTCCCAGCACTGACCACACACATCAGACACCTCACAGCACTGACCGTACACATCAGACACCTCCCAGCACTGACCGTACACATCAGACACCTCCCAGCACTGACCGTACACATCAGACACCTCCCAGCACTGACTGTACACATCAGACACCTCCCAGCACTGACCACACACATCAGACACCTCCCAGCACTGACCGTACACATCAGACACCTCCCCAGCACTGACCGCACACATCAGACACCTCCCAGCACTGACCGCACACATCAGACACCTCCCAGCACTGACCAGACACTGAGCATCAGACACACGTCCCAGCACTGACTGTACACATCACACACACCTCCCAGCACTGACTGTACACATCAGACACCTCCCAGCACTGACCACACACATCAGACACCTCCCAGCACTGACCGTACACATCAGACATCTCCCAGCACTGACCGTACACATCAGACACCTCCCCAGCACTGACCGCACACATCAGACACCTCCCAGCACTGACCGCAAACATCAGACACCTCCCAGCACTGACCGCACACATCAGACACCTCCCAGCACTGACCACACACATCAGACACCTCCCAGCACTGACCGCACACATCAGACACCTCCCAGCACTGACCACACACATCAGACACCTCCCAGCACTGACCGCACACATCAGACACCTCCCAGCACTGACCACACACATCAGACACCTCCCAGCACTGACCAGACACTGAGCATCGGACACACGTCCCAGCACTGACCACACACATCAGACACCTCCCAGCACTGACCACACACATCAGACACCTCCCAGCACTGACCACACACATCAGACACCTCCCAGCACTGACCGCACACATCAGACACCTCCCAGCACTGGCCGTACACATCAGACACCTCACAGCACTGACCGCACACATCAGACACCTCCCAGCACTGACTTTACACATCAGACACCTCCCAGCACTGACCGCACACATCAGACACCTCCCAGCACTGACCACACACATCAGACACCTCCCAGCACTGACCGCACACATCAGACACCTCCCAGCACTGGCCGTACACATCAGACACCTCACAGCACTGACCGTACACATCACACACACCTCCCAGCACTGACCGTACACATCAGACACCTCCCAGCACTGACCGCACACATCAGACACACCTCCCAGCACTGACCACACACATCAGACACCTCCCAGCACTGACCGTACACATCAGACACACCTCCCAGCACTGACCGCACACATCAGACACCTCCCAGCACTGACCGTACACATCAGACACACCTCCCAGCACTGACCACACACATCAGACACCTCCCAGCACTGACTGTACACATCAGACACACCTCCCTGCACTGACCACACACATCAGACACCTCCCAGCACTGACAAGACACTGAGCATCAGACACACCTCCCAGCACTGACTGTACACATCAGACAAACCTCCCAGCACTGACCGCACACATCAGACACCTCACAGCATTGATCGCACACATCAGACACCTCCCAGCACTGACCAGACACTGAGCATCAGACACCTTCCCAGCACTGACCACACACATCAGACACCTCCCAGCACTGACCAGACACTGAGCATCAGGCACCTTCCCAGCACTGGCCACACACATCAGACACCTCCCAGCACTGACCGTACACATCAGACACCTCCCAGCACTGACCGCACACATCAGACACCTCCCAGCACTGACCGCACACATCAGACACCTCCCAGCACTGACCGCACACATCAGACACCTCACAGCACTGGCCGTACAAATCAGACACCTCACAGCACTGACCGCACACATCAGACACCTCCCAGCACTGACCGCACACATCAGACACCTCCCAGCACTGACCGTACACATCAGACACCTCCTAGCACTGACCACACACATCAGACACCTCCCAGCACTGACCACACACATCAGACACCTCCCCAGCACTGACCGCACACATCAGACACCTCCCCAGCACTGACCGCACACATCAGACACCTCCCAGCACTGACCGCACACATCAGACACCTCCCAGCACTGACCAGACACTGAGCATCAGGCACCTTCCCAGCACTGACCGTACACATCACACACACCTCCCAGCACTGACCGTACACATCAGACACCTCCCAGCACTGACCGCACACATCAGACACACCTCCCAGCACTGACCACACACATCAGACACCTCCCAGCACTGACTGTACACATCAGACACACCTCCCAGCACTGACCGCACACATCAGACACCTCCCAGCACTGACCATACACATCAGACACACCTCCCAGCACTGACCACACACATCAGACACCTCCCAGCACTGACTGTACACATCAGACACACCTCCCTGCACTGACCACACACATCAGACACCTCCCAGCACTGACGAGACACTGAGCATCAGACACACCTCCCAGCACTGACTGTACACATCAGACACACCTCCCAGCACTGACCGCACACATCAGACACCTCACAGCATTGACCACACACATCAGACACCTCCCAGCACTGACCAGACACTGAGCATCAGGCACCTTCCCAGCACTGACTACACACATCAGACACCTCCCAGCACTGACCGTACACATCAGACACCTCCCAGCACTGACCAGACACTGAGCATCAGGCACCTTTCCAGCACTGACCACACACATCAGGCACCTTCCCAGCACTGACCACACACATCAGACACCTCCCAGCACTGACCGTACACATCAGACACCTCCCAGCACTGACCAGACACTGAGCATCAGACACCTTCCCAGCACTGACCACACACATCAGACACCTCCCAGCACTGACCAGACACTGAGCATCAGACACACCTCCCAGCACTGACCACACACATCAGACACCTCCCAGCACTGACCGCACACATCAGACACACCTCCCAGCAGTGACCATACACATCAGACACCTCACAGCACTGACTGTACACATCAGACGCCTCCCAGCACTGACCGTACACATCAGACACACCTCCCAGCACTGACCACACACATCAGACACCTCCCAGCACTGACTGTACACATCAGACACACCTCCCTGCACTGACCACACACATCAGACACCTCCCAGCACTGACGAGACACTGAGCATCAGACACACCTCCCAGCACTGACTGTAAACATCAGACACACCTCCCAGCACTGACCGCACACATCAGACACCTCACAGCACTGATCGCACACATCAGACACCTCCCAGCACTGACCAGACACTGAGCATCAGACACCTTCCCAGCACTGACCACACACATCAGACACCTCCCAGCACTGACCAGACACTGAGCATCAGGCACCTTCCCAGCACTGACCACACACATCAGACACCTCCCAGCACTGACCAGACACTGAGCATCAGGCACCTTTCCAGCACTGACCACACACATCAGGCACCTTCCCAGCACTGACCACACACATCAGACACCTCCCAGCACTGACCGCACACATCAGACACCTCCCAGCACTGACCAGACACTGAGCATCAGGCACCTTTCCAGCACTAACCACACACATCAGGCACCTTCCCAGCACTGACCACACACATCAGACACCTCCCAGCACTGACCGCACACATCAGACACCTCCCAGCACTGACCAGACACTGAGCATCAGGCACCTTCCCAGCACTGACCGCACACATCAGACACCTCCCAGCACTGACCGCACACATCTGACACCTCCTAGCACTGACCGCACACATCAGACACACCTCCCAGCACTGACCACACACATCAGACACCTCACAGCACTGATCGCACACATCAGACACACCTCTCAGCACTGACCGCACACATCAGACACCTTTCCAGCACCGACCACACACTGAACGACAGATATCTCACAGCACTGACCGCACACATCAGACACCTCCCAGCACTGACCGTACACATCAGACACACCTCCCAGCACTGACCGCACACATCAGACACCTCCCAGCACTGACCGTACACATCAGACACACCTCCCAGCACTGACCACACACATCAGACACCTCCCAGCACTGACTGTACACATCAGACACACCTCCCTGCACTGACCACACACATCAGACACCTCCCAGCACTGACGAGACACTGAGCATCAGACACACCTCCCAGCACTGACTGTACACATCAGACAAACCTCCCAGCACTGACCGCACACATCAGACACCTCACAGCATTGATCGCACACATCAGACACCTCCCAGCACTGACCAGACACTGAGCATCAGACACCTTCCCAGCACTGACCACACACATCAGACACCTTCCAGCACTGACCAGACACTGAGCATCAGGCACCTTCCCAGCACTGACCACACACATCAGACACCTCCCAGCACTGACCGTACACATCAGACACCTCCCAGCACTGACCGCACACATCAGACACCTCCCAGCACTGACCACACACATCAGACACCTCCCAGCACTGACCGCACACATCAGACACCTCCCAGCACTGGCCGTACACATCAGACACCACACAGCACTGACCGCACACATCAGACACCTCCCAGCACTGACCGCACACATCAGACACCTCCCAGCACTGACCGTACACATCAGACACCTCCTAGCACTGACCACACACATCAGACACCTCCCAGCACTGACCACACACATCAGACACCTCCCCAGCACTGACCGCACACATCAGACACCTCCCCAGCACTGACCACACACATCAGACACCTCCCAGCACTGACCGCACACATCAGACACCTCCCAGCACTGACCAGACACTGAGCATCAGGCACCTTCCCAGCACTGACCGTACACATCACACACACCTCCCAGCACTGACCACACACATCAGACACCTCCCAGCACTGACCGTACACATCAGACACCTCCCAGCACTGACCAGACACTGAGCATCAGGCACCTTTCCAGCACTGACCACACACATCAGGCACCTTCCAGCACTGACCACACACATCAGACACCTCCTAGCACTGACCACACACATCAGACACCTCCCAGCACTGACCACACACATCAGACACCTCCCCAGCACTGACCGCACACATCAGACACCTCCCCAGCACTGACCGCACACATCAGACACCTCCCAGCACTGACCGCACACATCAGACACCTCCCAGCACTGACCAGACACTGAGCATCAGGCACCTTCCCAGCACTGACCGTACACATCACACACACCTCCCAGCACTGACCGTACACATCAGACACCTCCCAGCACTGACCGCACACATCAGACACACCTCCCAGCACTGACCACACACATCAGACACCTCCCAGCACTGACTGTACACATCAGAAACACCTCCCAGCACTGACCGCACACATCAGACACCTCCCAGCACTGACCATACACATCAGACACCTCCCAGCACTGACCATACACATCAGACACACCTCCCAGCACTGACCACACACATCAGACACCTCCCAGCACTGACTGTACACATCAGACACACCTCCCTGCACTGACCACACACATCAGACACCTCCCAGCACTGACGAGACACTGAGCATCAGACACACCTCCCAGCACTGACTGTACACATCAGACACCTCACAGCATTGATCGCACACATCAGACACCTCCCAGCACTGACCAGACACTGAGCATCAGACACCTTCCCAGCACTGACCACACACATCAGACACCTCCCAGCACTGACCAGACACTGAGCATCAAGCACCTTCCCAGCACTGACCACACACATCAGACACCTCCCAGCACTGACCGTACACATCAGACACCTCCCAGCACTGACCAGACACTGAGCATCAGGCACCTTCCCAGCACTGACCACACACATCAGGCACCTTCCCAGCACTGACCACACACATCAGACACCTCCCAGCACTGACCGTACACATCAGACACCTCCCAGCACTGACCAGACACTGAGCATCAGACACCTTCCCAGCACTGACCACACACATCAGACACCTCCCAGCACTGACCAGACACTGAGCATCAGACACACCTCCCAGCACTGACCACACACATCAGACACCTCCCAGCACTGACCGCACACATCAGACACACCTCCCAGCAGTGACCATACACATCAGACACCTCACAGCACTGACTGTACACATCAGACGCCTCCCAGCACTGACCGTACACATCAGACACACCTCCCAGCACTGACCACACACATCAGACACCTCCCAGCACTGACTGTACACATCAGACACACCTCCCTGCACTGACCACACACATCAGACACCTCCCAGCACTGACTGTACACATCAGACACACCTCCCTGCACTGACCACACACATCAGACACCTCCCAGCACTGACGAGACACTGAGCATCAGACACACCTCCCAGCACTGACTGTACACATCAGACACCTCACAGCATTGATCGCACACATCAGACACCTCCCAGCACTGACCAGACACTGAGCATCAGACACCTTCCCAGCACTGACCACACACATCAGACACCTCCCAGCACTGACCAGACACTGAGCATCAAGCACCTTCCAGCACTGACCACACATCAGACACCTCCCAGCACTGACCGTACACATCAGACACCTCCCAGCACTGACCAGACACTGAGCATCAGGCACCTTTCCAGCACTGACCACACACATCAGGCACCTTCCCAGCACTGACCACACACATCAGACACCTCCCAGCACTGACCGTACACATCAGACACCTCCCAGCACTGACCAGACACTGAGCATCAGACACCTTCCCAGCACTGACCACACACATCAGACACCTCCCAGCACTGACCAGACACTGAGCATCAGACACACCTCCCAGCACTGACCACACACATCAGACACCTCCCAGCACTGACCGCACACATCAGACACACCTCCCAGCAGTGACCATACACATCAGACACCTCACAGCACTGACTGTACACATCAGACGCCTCCCAGCACTGACCGTACACATCAGACACACCTCCCAGCACTGACCACACACATCAGACACCTCCCAGCACTGACTGTACACATCAGACACACCTCCCTGCACTGACCACACACATCAGACACCTCCCAGCACTGACGAGACACTGAGCATCAGACACACCTCCCAGCACTGACTGTAAACATCAGACACACCTCCCAGCACTGACCGCACACATCAGACACCTCACAGCACTGATCGCACACATCAGACACCTCCCAGCACTGACCAGACACTGAGCATCAGACACCTTCCCAGCACTGACCACACACATCAGACACCTCCCAGCACTGACCAGACACTGAGCATCAGGCACCTTCCCAGCACTGACCACACACATCAGACACCTCCCAGCACTGACCAGACACTGAGCATCAGGCACCTTTCCAGCACTGACCACACACATCAGGCACCTTCCCAGCACTGACCACACACATCAGACACCTCCCAGCACTGACCGTACACATCAGACACCTCCCAGCACTGACCAGACACTGAGCATCAGACACCTTTCCAGCACTAACCACACACATCAGACACCTCCCAGCACTGACCGCACACATCTGACACCTCCTAGCACTGACCGCACACATCAGACACACCTCCCAGCACTGACCACACACATCAGACACCTCACAGCACTGATCGCACACATCAGACACACCTCTCAGCACTGACCGCACACATCAGACACCTTTCCAGCACCGACCACACACTGAACGACAGATATCTCACAGCACTGACCGCACACATCAGACACCTTCCCAGCACTGACCACACACATCAGACACCTCCCAGCACTGACCGTACACATCAGACACCTCCCAGCACTGACCAGACACTGAGCATCAGACACCTTCCCAGCACTGACCACACACATCAGACACCTCCCAGCACTGACCAGACACTGAGCATCAGACACACCTCCCAGCACTGACCACACACATCAGACACCTCCCAGCACTGACCGCACACATCAGACACACCTCCCAGCACTGACCACACACATCAGACACCTCCCAGCACTGACCGTACACATCAGACACACCTCCCAGCACTGACCACACACATCAGACACCTCCCAGCACTGACTGTACACATCAGACACACCTCCCTGCACTGACCACACACATCAGACACACCTCCCTGCACTGACCACACACATCAGACACCTCCCAGCACTGACGAGACACTGAGCATCAGACACACCTCCCAGCACTGACTGTACACATCAGACACACCTCCCAGCACTGACCGCACACATCAGACACCTCACAGCATTGATCGCACACATCAGACACCTCCCAGCACTGACCAGACACTGAGCATCAGACACCTTCCCAGCACTGACCACACACATCAGACACCTCCCAGCACTGACCGCACACATCTGACACCTCCTAGCACTGACCACACACATCAGACACACCTCCCAGCACTGACCACACACATCAGACACCTCACAGCACTGATCGCACACATCAGACACACCTCTCAGCACTGACCGCACACATCAGACACCTTTCCAGCACCGACCACACACTGAACGACAGACATCTCACAGCACTGACCGCACACATCAGACACCTTCCCAGCACTGACCAGACACTGAGCATCATGCACCTTCCCAGCACTGACCACACACATCAGACACCTCCCAGCACTGACCGTACACATCAGACACCTCCCAGCACTGACCAGACACTGAGCATCAGACACCTTCCCAGCACTGACCGCACACATCAGACACCTCCCAGCACTGACCGCACACATCAGACACCTCCCAGCACTGACTGTACACATCAGACACACCTCCCTGCACTGACCACACACATCAGACACCTCACAGCACTGATCGCACACATCAGACACACCTCTCAGCACTGACCGCACACATCAGACACCTTTCCAGCACCGACCACACACTGAACAACAGACACCTCACAGCACTGACCGCACACTGAGCATCAGACACCTTCCAGCACTGAACGCACACTAAGCATCAGACACCTTCCAGCACTGACCGCACACTGAGCATCAGACACCTTTCCATCACTGACTGCACACTGAACATCAGACACCTCACAGCACTGACCACACACATCAGACACGTCCCAGCACTGACCGCACACTGAGCATCAGACACCTCGCAGCACTGACCGCACACTGAGCATCAGACACCTCACAGCACTGACCGCACACTGAGCATCAGACACCTCCCAGCACTGACCGCACACATCAGACACCTCCCAGCAATGACCGCACACATCAGACACCTCCCAGCACTGACCGCACACATCAGACACTTCACAGTACTGACCGCGCACTGAGCATCAGACACCTTCCCAGCATTGACTGCGCACTGAGCATCAGACACCTCACAGCACTGACCGCACACTGAGCATCAGACACCCTCCCAGCAATGACCGCACATTGAGCATCAGACACCTCACAGCACTGACCGCACACTGAGCATCAGACACCCTCCCAGCAATGACCGCACCCTGAGCATCAGAAACCTCACAGCACTGACCGCACACTGAGCATCAGACACCTCCCAGCACTGACCGCACACATCAGACACCTCCCAGCACTGACCGCACACATCAGACACCTCCCAGCACTGACCGCACACATCAGACACTTCACAGTACTGACCGCGCACTGAGCATCAGACACCTTCCCAGCATTGACTGCGCACTGAGCATCAGACACCTCACAGCACTGACCGCACACTGAGCATCAGACACCCTCCCAGCAATGACCGCACATTGAGTATCAGACACCTCACAGCACTGACCGCACACTGAGCATCAGACACCCTCCCAGCAATGACCGCACCCTGAGCATCAGAAACCTCACAGCATTGACCGCACACATCAGACACCTCCCAGCACTGGCCGCACACTGGGCATCAGACACCTCACAGCACTGACCACAGACTGAGCATCAGACACCCTGCCAGCACTGACCACACAAGGAGCATCAGACACCTCACATGACTGACCGCACACATCAGACACGTCACAGCAGCGGTCAGCAGAGGAACTGAAACTACTGCGCTCAGAGTGAGACAGAGGAAGTGAGAGTGTAGAGCAGTGTGAGGAGATCATTTACTACCGCACCATCCCCGTCATACTGAACACTACTCCACACTGAGCCCTACTCCACACTGAACACTACTCCACCATCCCTGTCATACAGAACACTACTCCACACTGAAAACTACACCACACTGAACACTACACCACACTGAACCCTACTCCACCATCCCCGTCATACTGAACACTACTCCACACTGAAAACTACACCACACTGAACACTACACCACACTGAACCCTACTCCACCATCCCTGTCATACTGAACACTACTCCACACTGAAAACTACACCACACTGAACACTACACCACACTGAACCCTACTCCACCATCCCCGTCATACTGAACACTACTCCACACTGAGCCCTACTCCACACTGAACACTACTCCACCATCCCTGTCATACTGAACACTACTCCACACTGAAAACTACACCACACTGAACACTACACCACACTGAACCCTACTCCACCATCCCTGTCATACTGAACACTACTCCACACTAAGCCCTACTCCACACTGAACACTAATCCACACTGAACACTAATCCACACTGAACACTACTCCACCATCCCGGTCATACTGAACACTACTCCACACTGAGCCCTACTCCACACTGAACACTACTCCACACTGAGCCCTACTCCACACTGAACACTACTCCACCATCCCTGTCATACTGAACACTACTCCACACTGAGCCCTACTCCACACTGAACACTACTCCACCATCCCTGTCATACTGAACACTACTCCACACGGAGCCCTACTCCACACTGAACACTAATCCACACTGAACACTACACCACACTGAACACTACTCCACCATCCCGGTCATACTAAACACTACTCCACACTGAACACTACTCCACCATCCCTGTCATACTGAACACTACTCCACACTGAGCCCTACTCCACACTGAACACTAATCCACACTGAACACTACACCACACTGAACACTACTCCACCATCCCGGTCATACTGAACACTACTCCACACTGAACCCTACTCCACACTGAGCCCTACTCCACACTGAGCCCTACTCCACACTGAACACTACTCCACCATCCCGTCATACTGAACACTACTCCACACTGAACCCTACTCCACACTGAGCCCTACTCCACACTGAACACTACTCCACACTGAGCCCTACTCCACACTGAACACTACTCCACCATCCCCGTCATACTGAACACTACTCCACACTGAACACTACACCACACTGAACCCTACTCTATACTGAACCCTACTCCACCATCCCCGTCATACTGAACACTACTCCACACTGAACACTACTCCACACTGAACCCTACACCACACTGAACCCTACTCTATACTGAACCCTACTCCACCATCCCCGTCATACTGAACACTACTCCACACTGAACACTACACCACACTGAACCCTACTCTATACTGAACCCTACTCCACCATCCCCGTCATACTGAACACTACTCCACACTGAACACTACTCCACACTGAACCCTACACCACACTGAACCCTACTCTATACTGAACCCTACTCCACCATCCCCGTCATACTGAACACTACTCCACACTGAACACTACACCACACTGAACCCTACTCTATACTGAACCCTACTCCACCATCCCCGTCATACTGAACACTACTCCACACTGAACACTACTCCACACTGAACCCTACTCCACTGTCCCCCTCAAACTAAAGCCCCCTCTACATCCCTACACTGTCCCCTTTACACTATACTGCACTATAGTTCCATACACTGCCCGCTTTGTACTGAACTCCACTCTAGAGCCCTGCTCTACTTGCCCCCTCTGTAGTGAGCACTATGACGTCCCCTTACTATAATAACACTGTACTCTCCACAGAGGACCTCCACTGACCTACAACTGCACCCTCATCACTTACACTGTGCTCCAGCAGGCCCTCTTCAGGAGCTCTGCTCAGGGAGCGGTGGTCGTTTAGTTATTTTAGGGCTCGAAATGTCTCACGTGCCTCTGAGTTATCAGAAACAGGACACTGTCCACATTCTATAATTAGCCACAACCTCACGGACAGATTCACAACAATCACAACGCACGAGGCTGAGGAGGACAGCTTCTGGAGTTCTACTGCTCCGTTAACATAACACTGGAGGACGACCCTCTGAGCCCCACTGAGCCTCTCTGGACCCTCTCTGAGCCCCTCTGGGTCAGACACGAGATTAAAACGCCGTAAACACGGACGGTATAGACGGAACGCTGGCGTCACATCGAGGCAATGTTATTTAACGACAAACTACAACTTCCGCCGTCAGTAACGGTATTTCAGCGACAGCGATAACCGGCTGATTCCTGATCAGTAAACAAACCCAGACTCACCTCTCAGTCAGCGGAGCAGCGCGGGTCACTCAGCCAGCATACCGAACCGAACCTGAGCGGACTGGACTGGACTGGACTAACTACACCGCAGCGCCGCTTCCTCAGATCCGCTCCAGCACGGCCGGAAGTGTCTAGCAGAGCGCGTGCAGGCGGAGAGGCGCTCAGCCAATCAGCGTCGCGCAGCCTGCCTCGCGCTACGACCGTAAACCACAGATGTCTAGTACGCATATTAAGGATCATGTAAATATAAGCCAACTACCACGAACATCGAATTCAGTCCATCAGTTTATTAATATAAGTATAAAAGGGCAAGTCCTCCAGTCTTTCAAAATCCCTGCAAGTCAGTAATGTGGTCCATTGAACAGTCAGAACTGTTCGAATTGGTTCTAGATCCAGTCAGATCTGTTCACAGTGGTTCTAGATACAGATCTGTTCACAGTGGTGGTGAATGGATCCAGACGTCCACCTCTAAAAGCTGTTCTAGATACAATCAGATCTGTTCATAGTGGTTCTAGATACAGATCTGTTCACAGTGGTTCTAGATACAGATCTGTTCACAGTGGAGGTGAATGGAACCAGACGTCCACCTCTAAAAGCTGTTCTGGATCGAGTCAGATCTGTTCACAGTGGTTCTAGATACAGAGCTGTTCACAGTGGTTCTAGTTACAGATCTGTTCACAGTGGAGGTGAACGGAACCAGACGTCCTCCTCTAAAAGCTCCTCACAGAAAGTTCTTACAGTAGATGTTATAAATACACTGTCTGATTCTGAGACGCTGTTTATGATAGTTTAGAGAAGATCTCAGTCTTAAACTCCATTCATGGTGGAGGGATACATGCAGGACGCTGTGAGGTTCAAATAGTCCCCAAAGAAAACCTAGTATTTTCAGATCTTCCACATTTTACCATCAACATCCAGATAAACTCAGAAGACACGTGTAGCTTCACTGGTGGGTTTCATAGTAAATACAATGTGTAGATTAGAGTTGTAGACATGGAGACCCCTGGTTACCATCACCACCACTGTAAACACCATCACCACCACTGTAAACACCTCCATCACCACCACTGTAAACATAACCACCACTGGAAACACCATCACCACCACTGTAAACATAACCACCACTGTAAACACCATCACCACCACTGGAAAAACCACCACCGCCACTGTAAACACCATCACCACCACTGTAAACACCAACACCACCACTGTAAACACCATCACCACCACTGTAAGCACCATCACCACCACTGTAAGCACCATCACAACCACTGTAAACACCATGCCCACCACTGTAAACACCATGCCCACCACTGTAAACACCATCACCACCACTGTAAACACCACCACCACCACCACTGTAAACACCACCACCACTGTAAACACCACCAACACTGTAAACACCATCACCACCACTGTAAGCACCATCACCACCACTGTAAACACCACCACCACTGTAAACACCACCACCACTGTAAACACCATACCCACCACTGTAAACACCTCCATCACCACCTCTGTAAACATCACCACCACTGTAAAAACCATCACCACCACTGTAAACACCATCACCACCACTGTAAACACCTCCATCACCACCACTGTAAACATACCCACCACTGGAAACACCATCACCACCACTGTAAACACCTCCATTACCACCACTGTAAACATAACCACCACTGGAAACACCATCACCACCACTGTAAACACCACCACCGCCACTGTAAACACCATCACCACCACTGTAAACACCACCACCACTGTAAACACCATCATCACCACTGTAAACACCACCACCACCACTGTAAACACCACCACCACCACCACCACCACCACCACTGTAAACACCACCACCACCACCACTGTAAACACCATCACCATCACTGTAAGCACCATCACAACCACTGTAAACACCATGCCCACCACTGTAAACACCACGCCCACCACTGTAAACACCATCACCACCACTGTAAACACCACCACCACTGTAAACACCATACCCACCACTGTAAACACCTCCATCACCACCACTGTAAACATAACTACCACTGTAAACACCATCACCACCACTGTAAACACCACCACCACCATGTAAGCACCATCACCACCACTGTAAGCACCATCACCACCACTGTAAACACCACCACCACTGTAAACACCACCACCACTGTAAACACCATACCCACCACTGTAAACACCTCCATCACCACCTCTGTAAACATAACCACCACTGTAAACAACCCCATCACCACCACTGTAAAAACCATCACCACCACTGTAAACACCATCACCACCACTGTAAAAACCATCACCACCACTGTAAACACCATCACCACCACTGTAAACACCACCACCACCACTGTAAACACCTTCACCACCACTGTAAACACCACCACAGTAAACACCATCATCACCACTGGAAACATCAACACCACCACTGTAAACACCACCATCACCACTGTAAACACCATCATCACCACCACTGTAAACACCATCCCCATCACTGTAAACACCATCAACACCACTGTAAACACCATACCCACCACTGTAAATATCACCACCACCACCACTGTAAACACCTCCATCACCACTGTAAACACATCACCACCACTGTAAACACCATAGCCACCACTGTAAACACCATCACCACCACTGTGAGCACAATCACCACCACTGTAAACACCATCACCACCACTGTAAACACCTCCATCACCACCACTGTAAACACCATACCACCACTGTAGACACCATCACCACCACTATAAGCACCATCACCACCACTGTAACCACCATGCCCACCACTGTAAACACCTCCATCACCACCACTGTAAACATAACCACCACTGAAAACACCATCACCACCACTGTAAACACCACCACCGCCACTGTTAACACCATCACCACCACTGTAAACACCACCACCACCACTGTAAACACCATCACCACCACTGTAAGCAACATCACCACCACTGTAAACACCATCACCACCACTGTAAACACAATACCCAGCACTGTAAACACCTCCATCACCACCACTGTAAACACCATCACCACCACTGTAAACACCACCACGTCCAATGTAAAACACCTCCATCACCACTGTAAACATTACCACCACTGTAAACATCATCACCACCACTGTAAACATCACCAACACTGTAAACACCATCATCACCACAAATGTAAAAACCTTCACCACCACTGTAAACACCTTCACCACCACTGTAAACACCACCACAGTAAACACCATCATCACCACTGGAAACATCAACACCACCACTGTAAACACCACCATCACCACTGTAAACACCATCATCACCACCACTGTAAACACCATCCCCATCACTGTAAACACCATCAACACCACTGTAAACACCATACCCACCACTGTAAATATCACCACCACCACCACTGTAAACACCTCCATCACCACTGTAAACACATCACCACCACTGTAAACATCAAAACCAACACTGTAAACACCATCATCACCACTGTAAACACCATCACCACCACTGTAAACACCATCACCACCACTGTAAACACCACCACCACCACTGTAAACACCATCACCACCACTGTAAGCACCATCACCACCACTGTAAACACCATCACCACCACTGTAAACACCTCCATCACCACCACTGTAAACACCATACCCACCACTGTAAACACCATCACCACCACTGTAAACACCACTACCACCACCACTGTAAACACCATCACCAACACTGTAAGCACCATCACCACCACTGTAAACACCATCACCAGCACTGTAAACACCTCCATCACCACCACTGTAAACACCATAGCCACCACTGTAAACACCATCACCACCACTGTAAACACCATAGCCACCACTGTAAACACCATCACCACCACTGTGAGCACAATCACCACCACTGTAAAACACCATCACCACCACTGTAAACACCTCCATCACCACCACTGTAAACACCATACCACCACTGTAGACACCATCACCACCACTATAAGCACCATCACCACCACTGTAACCACCATGCCCACCACTGTAAACACCTCCATCACCACCACTGTAAACATAACCACCACTGAAAACACCATCACCACCACTGTAAACACCACCACCGCCACTGTTAACACCATCACCACCACTGTAAACACCACCACCACCACTGTAAACACCATCACCACCACTGTAAGCAACATCACCACCACTGTAAACACCATCACAACCACTGTAAACACTATGCCCACCACTGTAAACACCATCACCACCACTGTAAACACCATCACCACCACTGTAAACACCATCACCACCACTGTAAACACCACCACCACCACTGTAAACACTATCACCACCACTGTGAGCACAATCACCACCACTGTAAACACCATCACCACCACTGTAAACACCTCCATCACCACCACTGTAAACACCATACCCACCACTGTAAACACCATCACCACCACTGTAAACACCTCCATCACCACCACTGTAAACATAACCACCACTGTAAACACCATCACCACGACTGTAAACACCATCACCACCACTGTAAACACCATACCCACCACTGTAAACATCACCACGTCTACTGTAAACACCTCCATCACCACTGTAAACATTATCACCACCACTGTAAACATCACCACCACTGTAAACATCATCAGCACCACTGTAAACACCGTAAACAACATCACCACCCCTGTAAACACTACCACCACCACTGTAAACATCATCACCACAACTATAAACATCACTATCACCACTGTAAACACCATCACCACCACTGTAAACACCATCACCACCACTGTAAACACCATACCCACCACTGTAAACACCTTCATCACCACTACTGTAAACATCACCACCACCACTATAAACACCATCACCACCACTGTAAACACAATACCCAGCACTGTAAACACCTCCATCACCACCACTGTAAACACCATCACCACCACTGTAAACACCACCACGTCCAATGTAAACACCTCCATCACCACTGTAAACATTACCACCACTGTAAACATCATCACCACCACTGTAAACATCACCAACACTGTAAACACCATCATCACCACAAATGTAAAAACCTTCACCACCACTGTAAACACCTTCACCACCACTGTAAACACCACCACAGTAAACACCATCATCACCACTGGAAACATCAACACCACCACTGTAAACACCACCATCACCACTGTAAACACCATCATCACCACCACTGTAAACACCATCCCCATCACTGTAAACACCATCAACACCACTGTAAACACCATACCCACCACTGTAAATATCACCACCACCACCACCACTGTAAACACCTCCATCACCACTGTAAACACATCACCACCACTGTAAACATCAAAACCAACACTGTAAACACCATCATCACCACTGTAAACACCATCACCACCACTGTAAACATCATCACCACCACTGTAAACACCATCACCACCACTGTAAACACCACCACCACCACTGTAAACACCATCACCACCACTGTAAGCACCATCACCACCACTGTAAACACCATCACCACCACTGTAAACACCTCCATCACCACCACTGTAAACACCATACCCACCACTGTAAACACCATCACCACCACTGTAAACACCACTACCACCACCACTGTAAACACCATCACCAGCACTGTAAACACCTCCATCACCACCACTGTAAACACCATAGCCACCACTGTAAACACCATCACCACCACTGTAAACACCATAGCCACCACTGTAAACACCATCACCACCACTGTGAGCACAATCACCACCACTGTAAACACCATCACCACCACTGTAAACACCTCCATCACCACCACTGTAAACACCATACCACCACTGTAGACACCATCACCACCACTGTAAACACCACCACCACTGTAAACACCATCACCAACACTGTAAGCACCATCACCACCACTGTAAACATCACTATCGCCACTGTAAACACCATCACCACCACTGTAAACACCATCAGCACCACTGTAAACACCATCACCGCCACTGTAAACACCATTACCACCACTGTAAACACCTCCATCACCACTGTAAACACTATCACCACCACTGTAAGCACCATCACCACCACTGTAAGCACCATCACAACCACTGTAAACACTATGCCCACCACTGTAAACACCATCACCACCACTGTAAACACCATCACCACCACTGTAAACATCATCACCACCACTGTAAACACTACCACCACCACTGTAAACATCATCACCACCACTATAAACATCACTATCACCACTGTAAATACCATCACCACCACTGTAAACACCATCACCACCACTGTAAACACCACCACCGCCACTGTAAACACCATTACCACCACTGTAAAAACCCCCACCACCACTGTAAACACCATCACCACCACTGTAAACACCATCACCACCACTGTAAGCACCATCACCACCACCACTGTAAACACCTCCATCACCACCACTGTAAACACCATACCCTCCACTGTAAACACCATCACCACCACTGTAAACACCTCCATCACCACCACTGTAAACATAACCACCACTGTAAACACCATCACCACCACTATAAACACCACCATCACTGTAAACACCATCACCACCACTGTAAGCAGCATCACAACCACTGTAAACACTATGCCCACCACTGTAAACACCATCACCACCACTGTAAACACCATCACCACCACTGTAAACACCACCACCACCACTGTAAACACCACCACCACCACTGTAAGCACAATCACCACCACTTTAAACACCATCACCACCACTGTAAACACCATCATCACCACCACTGTAAACACCATACCCACCACTGTAAACACCATCACCACCACTGTAAACATCATCACCACCACTGTAAACACCGTAAACACCATCACCACCCCTGTAAACACTACCACCACCACTGTAAACATCATCACCACCACTATAAACATCACTATCACCACTGTAAACACCATCACCACCACTGTAAAGACCATCACCACCACTGTAAACACCATACTCACCACTGTAAATACCTTCATCACCACTACTGTAAACACCATACCCACCACTATAAACACCATCACAACCACTGTAAACACAATACCCAGCACTGTAAACACCTCCATCACCACCACTGTAAACATAACCACCACTGTAAACACCATCACCACGACTGTAAACACCACCACGTCCAATGTAAACACCTCCATCACCACTGTAAACATTACCACCACTGTAAACATCATCACCACCACTGTAAACATCACCAACACTGTAAACACCATCATCACCACAAATGTAAAAACCTTCACCACCACTGTAAACACCTTCACCACCACTGTAAACACCACCACAGTAAACACCATCATCACCACTGGAAACATCACCACCACCACTGTAAACACCACCATCACCACTGTAAACACCATCATCACCACCACTGTAAACACCATCCCCATCACTGTAAACACCATCAACACCACTGTAAACACCATACCCACCACTGTAAATATCACCACCACCACCACTGTAAACACCTCCATCACCACTGTAAACACATCACCACCACTGTAAGCACCATCACCACCACTGTAAACACCACCACAGTAAACACCATCATCACCACTGGAAACATCACCACCACCACTGTAAACACCACCATCACCACTGGAAACACCATCATCACCACCACTGTAAACACCACCATCAACACTGTAAACACCATCACCACCACTGTAAACACCATCAGCATTAATGTAAACATCATCACCACCACTGTAAACATCCCAACCACCACTTTAAACACCATCACCACCACTGTAAACACCATCACCACCACCACTGTAATCACCATCATTGTAAACACCATCACCATCACTGTAAACATCACAACCACCACTTTAAACACCATCACCACCACTGTAAACACCATCACCACCACCACTGTAATCACCATCACTGTAAGCACCATCACCAACACTGTAAACATCACAACCACCACTGTAAACATCATCACCACCACTGTAAACATCACCAACACTGTAAACACCATCATCACCACAAATGTTAAAACCTTCACCACCACTGTAAACACCATCACCACCACTGTAAACACCACCACAGTAAACACCATCATCACCACTGGAAACATCACCACCACCACTGTAAACACCACCATCACCACTGTAAACACCATCATCACCACCACTGTAAACACCATCCCCATCACTGTAAACACCATCAACACCACTGTAAACACCATACCCACCACTGTAAATATCACCACCACCACCACTGTAAACACCTCCATCACCACTGTAAACACATCACCACCACTGTAAGCACCATCACCACCACTGTAAACACCACCACAGTAAACACCATCATCACCACTGGAAACATCACCACCACCACTGTAAACACCACCATCACCACTGGAAACACCATCATCACCACCACTGTAAACACCACCATCAACACTGTAAACACCATCACCACCACTGTAAACACCATCAGCATTAATGTAAACATCATCACCACCACTGTAAACATCCCAACCACCACTTTAAACACCATCACCACCACTGTAAACACCATCACCACCACCACTGTAATCACCATCATTGTAAACACCATCACCATCACTGTAAACATCACAACCACCACTTTAAACACCATCACCACCACTGTAAACACCATCACCACCACCACTGTAATCACCATCACTGTAAGCACCATCACCAACACTGTAAACATCACAACCACCACTGTAAACATCATCACCACCACTGTAAACATCACCAACACTGTAAACACCATCATCACCACAAATGTTAAAACCTTCACCACCACTGTAAACACCATCACCACCACTGTAAACACCACCACAGTAAACACCATCATCACCACTGGAAACATCACCACCACCACTGTAAACACCACAATCACCACTGTAAACACCATCATCACCAGCACTGTAAACACCATCCCCATCACTGTAAACACCATCAACACCACTGTAAACACCATACCCACCACTGTAAATATCACCACCACCACCACTGTAAACACCTCCATCACCACTGTAAACACATCACCACCACTGTAAGCACCATCACCACCACTGTAAACACCACCACAGTAAACACCATCATCACCACTGGAAACATCACCACCACCACTGTAAACACCACCATCACCACTGGAAACACCATCATCACCACCACTGTAAACACCACCATCAACACTGTAAACACCATCACCACCACTGTAAACACCATCAGCATTAATGTAAACATCATCACCACCACTGTAAACATCCCAACCACCACTTTAAACACCATCACCACCACTGTAAACACCATCACCACCACCACTGTAATCACCATCATTGTAAACACCATCACCATCACTGTAAACATCACAACCACCACTTTAAACACCATCACCACCACTGTAAACACCATCACCACCACCACTGTAATCACCATCACTGTAAGCACCATCACCAACACTGTAAACATCACAACCACCACTGTACACACCATCACCACCACTGTAAACACCATCGCCACCACTGTATACATCACCACCACCACTGTAAACACCATCACCAATGTAAACACCATCATCATCACCACTGTAAACACCGTCCCCACCACTGTAAACATCACCACCAACACTGCAAACACCACCATCACCACTGAAAACACCATCACCACCACTGTAAACACCATCACCACCACTGTAAACATGATCACCACAACCTTTGTAAACATCATCACAATCACTGTAAACATGATCACCACCACTGTAAACACATCACACCACTGTAAACATCACCAACACTGTAAACATCATCACCACCATCACTGTAAAAACCTTTACCATCACTGTAAACACCATCACCACCACTGTAAACACCACCACAGTAAACACCATCATCACCACCACTGTAAACATCACCCCCCCCCCCACTGTAAACACCTCCATCACCACTGTAAACACCATCATAGCCAACACTGTAAACACCACCATCAACACTGTAAACACCATCACCACCACTGTAAACACCATCAGCATCAATGTAAACATCATCACCACCACTGTAAACATCCCAACCACCACTGTAAACACCATCACCACCACTGTAAACACCACCACAGTAAACACCATCATCACCACTGGAAACATCACCACCACCACTGTAAACACCACCATCACCACTGGAAACACCATCATCACCACCACTGTAAACATCACCCCCCCACTGTAGACACCTCCATCACCACTGTAAACACCATCATAGCCAACACTGTAAACACCACCATCAACACTGTAAACACCATCACCACCACTGTAAACACCATCACCACCACCACTGTATTCACCATCATTGTAAACACCATCACCATCACTGTAAACATCACAACCACCACTTTAAACACCATCACCACCACTGTAAACACCATCACCACCACCACTGTAATCACCATCACTGTAAGCACCATCACCAAGACTGTAAACATCACAACCACCACTGTACACACCATCACCACCACTGTAAACACCATCGCCACCACTGTATACATCACCACCACCACTGTAAACACCATCACCACCACTGTAAACATCACCACTACCACTGAAAACAACACCATCACCAATGTAAACACCATCATCATCACCACTGTAAACACCGTCCCCACCACTGTAAACATCACCACCAACACTGCAAGCACCACCATCACCACTGTAAACACCATCACTACCACTGTAAACACCATCACCACCACTGTAAACACCATCACCATCACTGTAAACATCACCACCACCACTGAAATCACCACCATCACCACTGTAAACACCATCACCACCACTGTAAACACCATTACCACCACTGTAAACATGATCACCACAACCTTTGTAAACATCATCACAATCACTGTAAACATGATCACCACCACTGTAAACACCATCACCACCACTGTAAACATCACCAACACTGTAAACATCATCACCACCATCACTGTAAAAACCTTTACCACCACTGTAAACACCATCAGCACCACTGTTAACACCATTATCACCACTGTAAACACCATCAGCACCACTGTTAACACCATCATCACCACTGGAAACATCACCACCACCACTGGAAACACCACCATCACCACTGGAAACACCATAATCACCACCACTGTAAGCACCGTCACCACTGCTGTAAACACCATCAGCACCACTGTTAACGCCATCACCACCACTGTAAACACCACCACTGTAAACATCACAAACACCACTGTAAACACCATCACCACATTTGTAAACACCATCACCACCACTGTAAACACCATCACCACTACTGTATTCACCATCACCACCACTGTAAACACCATCACCACCGCTGTAAACACCATCACCAACACTGTAAACATCATCACCACCACTGTAAACACCATCACCACTACTGTATTCACCATCACCACCACTGTAAACATCACCACCACTGTAAACACCGTAAACACCATCACCACCCCTGTAAACACTACCACCACCACTGTAAACATCATCACCACCACTATAAACATCACTATCACCACTGTAAACACCATCACCATCATCACTGTAAACACCATCACCACGACTGTAAACACCATCACCACCACTATAAACACCATCACCACCACTGTAAGCACCATCACCACCACCATTGTAGACAGTATTGCCCCCTAGTGAGCACAACATGAACTACAGACTGTAAACTAGTTCAGTGTGAGACTCGAGACTGAGGCAGGTGGATCAATACCAGGTGTTTACTTTTAAGAATCTATTCTGCATTATTATTTATGTATTTATTTATTTGTTTATTGTTTATTATTATTTATTTAGTAGAATGGACGTGTAAACTGTGTCTCACTGAAAATAATCAAACCCTGCTGTAAATGATGACGTAGTGAGGGAACTACTTTTCCTTCCGCTTCCTTCCTCGCACATACAGCTGGAGCCTTAAAGGTGATCCTGAAATGTCAATCATTAACCCACTGACGTGACGCTGACCCGGCCGGGTACTAGATATACTTTACTTACTGAATGGAGTAAAGTACGGGCGTAACTGAAGTACACGATATTAGAAGTATGTTATTATGGGTAGTATTTGGTATCAGCTGTATGAAGATATGAACTCCAGACTGTTAATGTTTCTCTGCTGAACCAGAGTACAGGAGCACTGCTCAGCTTCTCCTCCTCCTCCTCACTCCTTACCTGCTCAGTTCTATTCATGCTATTTTACAGGACAACACTGGGGGCGCCATCTTTGTTTACTTTGTGTTAGAACTGCCGGTGCGCCCACGGATACGTGATACTAATTACAAACAAAACAACAACAAAAAATAAAATGACTAGCATGACATGTTCAGTTAGCGGGAGTCGGTAACTGGAAGAAGAGGAGAACTCCTCTTGAACAACAGAGTTACTAACAGAGCACATATACATCAGAGTGTAGCGGGACCACCTTTCCCAGAAGACCACCTGCGTCTATGACTGAAGGTGCTAAATTTAAAACATCCACTCAAACATCCATATGTCTGCTCTTACCATTCTGTGCAGGAGAACCAGCACCAGACCACCTTCTCATATCATCCTCCTACTGTGTTATTAACCTCAGACCAACTTCTCATATCACCCCCCCACTGTGTTATTAACCTCAGACCACCTTCTCATATCATCCCCCCACTGTGTTATTAACCTCAGACCACCTTCTCATATCACCCACCCACTGTGTTATTAACCTCAGACCAACTTCTCACATCATCCACCCACTGTGTTATTAACCTCAGACCAACTTCTCATATCATCCCCCACTGTGTTATTAACCTCAGACCACCTTCTCATATTATCCCCCCACTGTGTTATTAACCTCAGACCAACTTCTCATATCATCCCCCACTGTGTTATTAACCTCAGACCACCTTCTCATATTATCCCCCCACTGTGTTATTAACCTCAGACCACCTTCTCATATCATCCCCCACTGTGTTATTAACCTCAGACCAACTTCTCATATCATCCACCCACTGTGTTATTAACCTCAGACCACCTTCTCATATTATCCCCCCACTGTGTTATTAACCTCAGACCACCTTCTCATATCATCTACCCACTGTTATTAACCTCAGACCACCTTCTCATATCATCCCCCCACTGTGTTATTAACCTCAGACCAACTTCTCATATCACCCCCACTGTGTTATTAACCTCAGACCAACTTCTCATATCACCCCCCCCACTGTGTTATTAACCTCAGACCACCTTCTCATATCATCCCCCAACTGTGTTATTAACCTCAGACCAACATCTCATATCATCCCCAACTGTTATTAACCTCAGACCACCTTCTCATATTATCCCCCGACTGTGTTATTAACCTCAGACCAACTTCTCATATCATCCACCCACTGTGTTATTAACCTCAGACCACCTTCTCTTATCACCCACCCACTGTGTTATTAACCTGGGAGGAGACAGAGTTATACTATTCGAGGTTCTGACTGTCTCTCTGGTCTTCTCGCTGTAACTGTATTGATTTTGATTGGCTGAGCAGAAGTTCTAACACTAAGGCGGAACAAACACTCACTTGAAAGTGGGCGTGGCCAAATATGGTAAATATCCACAAACAACTGAACACAGTGACATCATAAACATGACACACACACCGGCTGCTGTTCTGCTCTTTAAAGGTTTATTATTAATATTCACATCAATAAATACAGTTTATATACCCAGAGTGCAGTTCTGTCATAAACCAGTATTAAAATTAATAATTATTACAGCGTCCTTGTGTATTTATCTGTAGAGTGTTCAGTGTAGTTAACTGTAGAGTGTTTAGTGTAGTTAACTGTACAGTGTTCAGTGTAGTTAACTGTAGAATGTTCAGTGTAGTTAACTGTAGAGTGTTCAGTGTAGTTAACTGTAGAGTGTTTAGTGTAGTTAACTGTAGAATGTTCAGTGTAGTTAACTGTAGTGTTCAGTGTAGTTAACTGTACAGTGTTCAGTGTAGTTAACTGTACAGTGTTCAGTGTAGTTAACTGTAGAGTGTTTAGTGTAGTTAACTGTAGAATGTTCAGTGTAGTTAACTGTAGAGTGTTTAGTGTAGTTAACTGTAGAGTGTTCAGTGTAGTTTACTGTAGTGTTCAGTGTAGTTAACTGTAGAGTGTTCAGTGTAGTTAACTGTAGAGTGTTTAGTGTAGTTAACTGTAGAGTGTTTAGTGTAGTTAACTGTAGAATGTTCAGTGTAGTTAACTGTAGAATGTTCAGTGTAGTTAACTGTAGAGTGTTTACTGTAGTTTACTGTAGAGTGTTTAGTGTAGTTAACTGTAGAGTGTTTAGTGTAGTTAACTGTACAGTGTTCAGTGTAGTTAACTGTAGAATGTTCAGTGTAGTTAACTGTAGTGTTTAGTGTAGTTAACTGTAAAGTGTTTAGTGTAGTTAACTGTAGAATGTTCAGTGTAGTTAACTGTAGAGTGTTTAGTGTAGTTAACTGTACAGTGTTCAGTGTAGTTAACTGTAAAGTGTTTAGTGTAGTTAACTGTAGAATGTTCAGTGTAGTTAACTGTAGAGTGTTCAGTGTAGTTTACTGTAGAGTGTTTAGTGTAGGTAACTGTACAGTGTTCAGTGTAGTTAACTGTAGTGTTCAGTGTAGTTAACTGTAGTGTTCAGTGTAGTTAACTGTACAGTGTTCAGTGTAGTTAACTGTAAAGTGTTTAGTGTAGTTAACTGTAGAATGTTCAGTGTAGTTAACTGTAGAGTGTTTAGTGTAGTTAACTGTAGAATGTTCAGTGTAGTTAACTGTAGAGTGTTCAGTGTAGTTTACTGTAGTGTTTAGTGTAGTTAACTGTAGTGTTCAGTGTAGTTTACTGCAGTGATCAGTGTAGTTTACTGTAGCGTTCAGTGTAGTTAACTGTAGTGTTCAGTGTAGTTTACTGTAGAGTGAT
>CM038725.1:40036859-40064359 GCA_021613375.1 Megaleporinus macrocephalus
AATCACAGGAACAGCGTTATCCTGGTTCACATCTTACCTTAGTGATCGCTTTCAGTTTGTAAAGATAAATAATGTATCGTCTAACACTACAAAAGTGAAATATGGAGTTCCACAAGGTTCTGTTTTAGGTCCTCTGTTATTTACACTATATATGCTACCATTAGGCTCAGTTATAAATAGACATGGAATTAGTTTCCACTGTTATGCCGATGACACACAGCTGTACATATCAGACCAGATGATAAATCCAGATTAAAGAAGATAGAAGATTGTGTAAGAGATATTAGACTTTGGATGCTACAGAACTTCCTTCTTTTAAACCCAGATAAAACGGAAGTTCTCCTCCTCGACCCAAAGGCTGCTCGGACTAAATGTTCAGATTTAATGTTAAATCTTGCTGATTTCTCTGTAGTTCCTGGTTCAGTAGCCAAAAATCTTGGTGTAACAATTGACTCAGATCTGACATTTAATCAACACATAGGTAACATTACAAGAACAGCGTTTCTTCACCTACGAAACATTTCAAAGTTAAGAAATATGTTATCTGTGTCTGATGCTGAAAAGTTGATACATGCCTTTATAACCTCAAGGCTAGATTATTGCAATGCATTATTGTCAGGATGCTCCAGCAGGAACCTGAATAAACTCCAGTTAGTTCAGAACTCTGCAGCTAGAGTACTAACTAAAACCAGGAAATTCCATCACATCAGTCCAGTTTTATCAGCACTACACTGGCTTCCTGTTAAATTCCGTATCCACTATAAAATTCTATTACTGACGTATAAAACCCTGCACGGTCTCACACCGGAGTACCTGCAAGATCTTATTTCCTATTATGAACCGCCACGTTCACTCAGATCACAGGATGCTGGTTTTCTAATAGTTCCTAAAATTCAGAAGACTACAGTGGGGGGAAGAGCTTTTTCCTACAAAGCCCCCAAATTGTGGAATAATCTCCCAGTTAATGTTTGGGACTCTGACACAGTCTCAATATTTAAGTCCAGACTAAAAACATACTTGTTCAGTTTAGCTTTTGGTGACTGAGCTATGCTTCTCATCCACTGTATTACTCCAAACCTGAACTAACCTTGTTTTTCTTTTCTTTTTCTTTCCTTTTCTTTTCTCCTTCTTTCTGAGGTAATAACAGCCCACCTGTTCTGCCGAATACTGTTGGAGGACTGACCATCAGTACCCCTTGTTACCTTATAACCTCTTCATCTATGTCATCTTTATGGATGTTAGTCATCTGCTGCACCTTGATTGCATTACTGTATCATCCAGATGTAGCACGTGTGCAGTTTCTCTTCCTTTTAGTTCGTTTTGTTTAAAATCTGATCTGTCAGAGTCACCGGCTGCACTCTAAACACTCCATATCCCCTTATCCTCATATCCTCTGTACACCCCCTCGTTATCCCAACCGTGTTAGCATGAGGGAGATTGGACGGGTGAATAACAAAAGCCAAGCTAGGTCTTCAGGGGTGTCATGCTAAGTCTAGTGGCGCACTCCTCGTTTTCACCCGTTAGTTCTTCTTCTCCTGTTTCTTGACCCACTTAGTTGCTGCGAGTATCTCTAAATTGATTTATTGACTTATTCCACACCCCTTCGTTCTCCTAACCATGTTAGCGTGAGGGAGATCGGACGGGTGAATAACAAAAGCCAAGCTAGGTCTTCAGGGTGTCATGCTAAGTCTAGTGGCGCACTCCTCGTTTCACCCGTTAGTTCTTCTTCTTCTGTTTATTGACTTAGAACGTGGAACTCTCTAAAGGTAGAGAGGCCTAAAGTACGGTAGTAACGCTTAACAAGCGCCAGCCTCTGTCTCTGTACTAACACAAACCAGAACTAACTCTGTCTCTGTACTGACACAAACCAGAACTAACTCTGTCTCTGTACTAACCTAAACCAGAACTAACTCTGTCTCTGTACTAACCCAAACCAGAACTAACTCTGTCTCTGTACTAACCTAAACCAGAACTAACTCTGTCTCTGTACTAACCCAAACCAGAACTAACTCTGTCTCTGTACTAACCCAAACCAGAACTAACTCTGTCTCTGTACTAACCCAAACCAGAACTAACTCTGTCTCTGTACTAACCCAAACCAGAACTAACTCTGTCTCTGTACTAACCTAAACCAGAACTAACTCTGTCTCTGTACTAACCCAAACCAGAACTAACTCTGTCTCTGTACTAACCTAAACCAGAACTAACTCTGTCTCTGTACTAACCCAAACCAGAACTAACTCTGTCTCTGTACTAACCCAAACCAGAACTAACTCTGTCTCTGTACTAACTAAACCAGAACTAACTCTGTCTCTGTATTAACCTAAACCAGAACTAACTCTGTCTCTGTACTAACACAAACCAGAACTAACTCTTTCTTTTCTCTTTCCGAGGAAAAAAACCGCCCACCTGTCCCGCCAAATACTGTAAAGGACTGACCACCAGGGCCCCCCGTCACCTGGCACCAACCAGTTCTCCTCTCCATTTGTGCCATTTGCTCCATCCTTGACTGCATCACTGTATCATCCACCTGATGTAGCACCCGTACAGCTTCTAAAGCTTCTACCTTCAGACTCAGCTTTAGTTTATAAACTGTAAATACTGTTCGACCTGAGGAGGATGGGTCTCCCCTTGTGAGTCTGGTTCCTCCCAAGGTTTCTTCCTCCAGTTGAGGAGGTGTTGTTGCCACTGTTGCCTCTGGTTTGCTCACAGGGGGATAAACAGCTGTGATTTCATGTTTTTCATGTTTTTAAAATTCCTGTAAAGCTGCTTTGTGACAACATCGTTGTAAAAAGCGCTATACAAATAAACTTGACTTGACTTGTTGTCTGACTCTGGCTGTGTATCTGTCTGACTCTGGCTGTGTGTTGTCTGACTGGTTGTTTGTTCTCTGACTCTGGCTGTGTGTTGTCTGACTCTGGCTGTGTGTTGTCTGACTCTGGCTGTGTATCTGTCTGACTCTGGCTGTGTATCTGTCTGACTCTGGCTGTGTGTTGTCTGACTCTGGCTGTGTGTTGTCTGACTCTGGCTGTGTATCTGTCTGACTCTGGCTGTGTGTTGTCTGTCTCTGGCTGTGTATCTGTCTGACTCTGGCTGTGTGTTGTCTGACTCTGGCTGTGTATCTGTCTGACTCTGGCTGTGTATCTGTCTGACTCTGGCTGTGTGTTGTCTGACTCTGGCTGTGTGTTGTCTGACTCTGGCTGTGTTTTGTCTGACTCTGGCTGTGTATCTGTCTGACTCTGGCTGTGTATCTGTCTGACTCTGGCTGTGTATCTGTCTGTCTCTGGCTGTGTGTTGTCTGACTCTGGCTGTGTTTTGTCTGACTCTGGCTGTGTATCTGTCTGACTCTGGCTGTGTATCTGTCTGACTCTGGCTGTGTGTTGTCTGACTCTGGCTGTGTATCTGTCTGACTCTGGCTGTGTGTTGTCTGACTCTGGCTGTGTATCTGTCTGACTCTGGCTGTGTGTTGTCTGACTCTGGCTGTGTGTTGTCTGACTCTGGCTGTGTATCTGTCTGACTCTGGCTGTGTGTTGTCTGACTCTGGCTGTGTGTTGTCTGTCTCTGGCTGTGTGTTGTCTGACTCTGGCTGTGTATCTGTTTGACTCTGGCTGTGTGTTGTCTGACTCTGGCTGTGTGTTGTCTGACTCTGGCTGTGTGTTGTCTGTCTTTGGCTGTGTGTTGTCTGACTCTGGCTGTGTTTTGTCTGACTCTGGCTGTGTGTTGTCTGACTCTGGCTGTGTATCTGTCTGACTCTGGCTGTGCATCTGTCTGACTCTGGCTGTGTATCTGTCTGACTCTGGCTGTGTATCTGTCTGACTCTGGCTGTGTGTTGTCTGTCTCTGGCTGTGTGTTGTCTGATTGGCTGAGTATCTGTCTGACTCTGGCTGTGTGTTGTCTGTCTCTGGCTGTGTGTTGTCTGACTCTGGCTGTGTATCTGTCTGACTCTGGCTGTGTATCTGTCTGACTCTGGCTGTGTGTTGTCTGACTGGTTGCTTTTGTTCTCTGACTCTGGCTGTGTGTTGTCTGACTCTGGCTGTGTGTTGTCTGAACTCTGGCTGTGTATCTGTCTGACTCTGGCTGTGTATCTGTCCTGACTCTGGCTGTGTGTTGTCTGACTCTGGCTGTGTGTTTGTCTGTCTCTGGCTGTGTATCTGTCTGACTCTGGCTGTGTGTTGTCTGACTCTGGCTGATGTATCCTGTCTGACTCTGGCTGTGTATCTGTCTGACTCTGGCTGCTGGTATCTGTCTGACTCTGGCTGTGTGTTGTCTGACTCTGGCTGTGTGTTGTCTGACTATGGCTGATGTATCTGTCTGTCTCTGGCTGTGTGTTGTCTGACTCTGGCTGTGTTTGTCTGACTCTGGCTGTGTATCTGTCTGACTCTGGCTGTGTATCTGTCTGACTTGGCTGCCTGTGTGTCTGACTCTGGCTGTGTGTTGTCTGACTTCTGGCTGTGTGTTGTCTGACTCTGGCTGTGTATCTGTCTGTCTCTGGCTGTGTGTTGTCTGACTCTGGCTGTGTTTTGTCTGACTCTGGCTGTGTATCTGTCTGACTCTGGCTGTGTATCTGTCTGACTCTGGCTGTGTGTTGTCTGACTGTGGCTGTGTGTTGTCTGACTCTGGCTGTGTGTTGTCTGTCTCTGGCTGTGTATCTGTCTGACTCTGGCTGTGTGTTGTCTGTCTCTGGCTGTGTGTTGTCTGATTGGCTGAGTATCTGTCTGACTCTGGCTGTGTGTTGTCTGTCTCTGGCTGTGTGTTGTCTGACTCTGGCTGTGTATCTGTCTGACTCTGGCTGTGTATCTGTCTGACTCTGGCTGTGTGTTGTCTGACTGGTTGTTTGTTCTCTGACTCTGGCTGTGTGTTGTCTGACTCTGGCTGTGTGTTGTCTGACTCTGGCTGTGTATCTGTCTGACTCTGGCTGTGTATCTGTCTGACTCTGGCTGTGTGTTGTCTGACTCTGGCTGTGTGTTGTCTGTCTCTGGCTGTGTATCTGTCTGACTCTGGCTGTGTGTTGTCTGACTCTGGCTGTGTATCTGTCTGACTCTGGCTGTGTATCTGTCTGACTCTGGCTGTGTATCTGTCTGACTCTGGCTGTGTGTTGTCTGACTCTGGCTGTGTGTTGTCTGACTCTGGCTGTGTATCTGTCTGTCTCTGGCTGTGTGTTGTCTGACTCTGGCTGTGTTTTGTCTGACTCTGGCTGTGTATCTGTCTGACTCTGGCTGTGTATCTGTCTGACTCTGGCTGTGTGTTGTCTGACTCTGGCTGTGTGTTGTCTGACTCTGGCTGTGTGTTGTCTGACTCTGGCTGTGTATCTGTCTGACTCTGGCTGTGTGTTGTCTGACTCTGGCTGTGTGTTGTCTGTCTCTGGCTGTGTGTTGTCTGACTCTGGCTGTGTATCTGTTTGACTCTGGCTGTGTGTTGTCTGACTCTGGCTGTGTGTTGTCTGACTCTGGCTGTGTGTTGTCTGTCTCTGGCTGTGTGTTGTCTGACTCTGGCTGTGTTTTGTCTGACTCTGGCTGTGTGTTGTCTGACTCTGGCTGTGTATCTGTCTGACTCTGGCTGTGTATCTGTCTGACTCTGGCTGTGTATCTGTCTGACTCTGTCTGTGTGTTGTCTGACTCTGTCTGTGTGTTGTCTGACTCTGGCTGTGTATCTGTCTGACTCTGGCTGTGTGTTGTCTGTCTCTGGCTGTGTGTTGTCTGATTGGCTGAGTATCTGTCTGACTCTGGCTGTGTGTTGTCTGTCTCTGGCTGTGTGTTGTCTGACTCTGGCTGTGTATCTGTCTGACTCTGGCTGTGTATCTGTCTGACTCTGGCTGTGTGTTGTCTGACTCTGGCTGTGTGTTGTCTGACTCTGGCTGTGTATCTGTCTGACTCTGGCTGTGTATCTTTCTGACTCTGGCTGTGTATCTGTCTGACTCTGGCTGTGTGTTGTCTGACTGTGGCTGTGTGTTGTCTGACTCTGGCTGTGTATCTGTCTGACACTGGCTGTGTGTTGTCTGACTCTGGCTGTGTGTTGTCTGACTCTGGCTGTGTGTTGTCTGTCTCTGGCTGTGTGTTGTCTGACTCTGGCTGTGTGCTGTCTGTCTCTGGCTGTGTATCTGTCTGACACTGGATGTGTATCTGTCTGACTCTGGCTGTGTATCTGTCTGACTCTGGCTGTGTATCTGTCTGACACTGGCTGTGTGTTGTCTGACTCTGGCTGTGTGTTGTCTGACTCTGGCTGTGTGTTGTCTGTCTCTGGCTGTGTGTTGTCTGACTCTGGCTGTGTATCTGTCTGACTCTGTCTGTGTGTTGTCTGACTCTGGCTGTGTATCTGTCTGACTCTGGCTGTGTGTTGTCTGTCTCTGGCTGTGTGTTGTCTGATTGGCTGAGTATCTGTCTGACTCTGGCTGTGTGTTGTCTGACTCTGGCTGTGTATCTGTCTGACTCTGGCTGTGTATCTTTCTGACTCTGGCTGTGTATCTGTCTGACACTGGCTGTGTGTTGTCTGACTCTGGCTGTGTATCTCTCTGACTCTGGCTGTGTGTTGTCTGACTCTGGCTGTGTATCTGTCTGACTCTGGCTGTGTGTTGTCTGACTCTGGTTGTTTGTTCTCTGACTCTGGCTGTGTGTTGTCTGACTCTGGCTGTGTATCTGTCTGACTCTGGCTGTGTGTTGTCTGACTCTGGTTGTTTGTTCTCTGACTCTGGCTGTGTGTTGTCTGACTCTGGTTGTTTGTTCTCTGACTCTGGCTGTGTGTTGTCTGACTCTGGCTGTGTGTTGTCTGACTCTGGCTGTGTATCTGTCTGACTCTGGCTCTGTGTTGTCTGACTCTGGCTGTGTGTTGTCTGACTCTGGCTGTGTGTTGTCTGACTCTGGCTGTGTATCTGTCTGACTCTGGCTGTGTGTTGTCTGACTCTGGCTGTGTGTTGTCTGACTCTGGCTGTGTGTTGTCTGTCTCTGGCTGTGTATCCGTCTGACTCTGGCTTTGTGTTGTCTGACTCTGGCTGTGTGTTGTCTGACTCTGGCTGTGTGTTGTCTGACTCTGGCTGTGTATCTGTCTGACTCTGGCTGTGTGTTGTCTGACTCTGGCTGTGTATCTGTCTGACTCTGGCTGTGTGTTGTGTGACTCTGGCTGTGTGTTGTGTGACTCTGGCTGTGTATCTGTCTGACTCTGGCTGTGTGTTGTCTGACTCTGGCTGTGTGTTGTCTGACTCTGGCTGTGTATCTCTTTGACTCTGGCTTTGTGTTGTCTGACTCTGGCTGTTTGTTGTCTGACTCTGGCTGTGTGTTGTCTGACTCTGGCTGTGTATCTGTCTGACACTGGCTGTGTGTTGTCTGACTCTGGCTGTGTATCTGTCTGACTCTGGCTGTGTATCTGTCTGACTCTGGCTGTGTGTTGTCGGACTCTGGCTGTGTGTTGTCTGACTCTGGCTGTGTGTTGTCTGACTCTGGCTGTGTATCTGTCTGACACTGGCTGTGTGTTCTCTGACTCTGGCTGTGTGTTGTCTGACTCTGGCTGTGTATCTGTCTGACACTGGATGTGTATCTGTCTGACTCTGGCTGTGTATCTGTCTGACTCTGGCTGTGTATCTCTCTGACTCTGGCTGTGTTTGTCTGACTCTGGCTGTGTATCTGTCTGACACTGGCTGTGTGTTGTCTGACTCTGGTTGTTTGTTATCTGACTCTGGCTGTGTGTTGTCTGACTCTGGCTGTGTGTTGTCTGACTCTGGCTGTGTGTTGTCTGACTCTGGCTGTGTATCTGTCTGACTCTGGCTCTGTGTTGTCTGACTCTGGCTGTGTATCTGTCTGACTCTGGCTCTGTGTTGTCTGACTCTGGCTGTGTGTTGTCTGACTCTGGCTGTGTGTTGTCTGACTCTGGCTGTGTATCTGTCTGACTCTGGCTGTGTGTTGTCTGACTGTGGCTGTGTGTTGTCTGACTCTGGCTGTGTGTTGTCTGTCTCTGGCTGTGTATCTGTCTGACTCTGGCTGTGTGTTGTCTGACTCTGGCTGTGTGTTGTCTGACTCTGGTTGTGTATCTGTCTGACTCTGGCTGTGTGTTGTCTGACTCTGGCTGTGTATCTGTCTGACTCTGGCTGTGTGACTCTGGCTGTGTGTTGTGTGACTCTGGCTGTGTATCTGTCTGACTCTGGCTGTGTGTTGTCTGACTCTGGCTGTGTGTTGTCTGACTCTGGCTGTGTATCTCTTTGACTCTGGCTTTGTGTTGTCTGACTCTGGCTGTGTGTTGTCTGACTCTGGCTGTGTTTTGTCTGACTCTGGCTGTGTATCTGTCTGACACTGGCTGTGTGTTGTCTGACTCTGGCTGTGTATCTGTCTGACTCTGGCTGTGTATCTGTCTGACTCTGGCTGTGTGTTGTCTGACTCTGGCTGTTGTGTTGTCTGACTCTGGCTGTGTATCTGTCTGACTCTGGCTGTGTGTTGTCTGACTCTGGCTGTGTGTTGTCTGACTCTGCTGTGTATCTGTCTGACACTGGCTGTGTGTTGTCTGACTCTGGCTGTGTGTTGTCTGACTCTGGCTGTGTGTTGTCTGACTCTGGCTGTGTATCTGTCTGACTCTGGCTGTGTATCTGTCTGTCTCTGGCTGTGTGTTGTCTGACTCTGGCTGTGTGTTGTCTGACTCTGGCTGTGTATCTGTCTGACTCTGGCTGTGTGTTGTCTGACTCTGGCTGTGTATCTGTCTGACACTGGCTGTGTGTTGTCTGACTCTGGCTGTGTATCTGTCTGACTCTGGCTGTGTATCTGTCTGACTCTGGCTGTGTGTTGTCGGACTCTGGCTGTGTGTTGTCTGACTCTGGCTGTGTGTTGTCTGACTCTGGCTGTGTATCTGTCTGACTCTGGCTGTGTATCTGTCTGACACTGGCTGTGTGTTCTCTGACTCTGGCTGTGTGTTGTCTGACTCTGGCTGTGTATCTGTCTGACACTGGATGTGTATCTGTCTGACTCTGGCTGTGTATCTGTCTGACTCTGGCTGTGTATCTCTCTGACTCTGGCTGTGTGTTGTCTGACTCTGGCTGTGTATCTGTCTGACACTGGCTGTGTGTTGTCTGACTCTGGTTGTTTGTTATCTGACTCTGGCTGTGTGTTGTCTGACTCTGGCTGTGTGTTGTCTGACTCTGGCTGTGTGTTGTCTGACTCTGGCTGTGTATCTGTCTGACTCTGGCTCTGTGTTGTCTGACTCTGGCTGTGTATCTGTCTGACTCTGGCTCTGTGTTGTCTGACTCTGGCTGTGTGTTGTCTGACTCTGGCTGTGTGTTGTCTGACTCTGGCTGTGTATCTGTCTGACTCTGGCTGTGTGTTGTCTGACTGTGGCTGTGTGTTGTCTGACTCTGCTGTGTGTTGTCTGTCTCTGTGCTGTGTATCTGTCTGACTCTGGCTGTGTGTTGTCTGACTCTGGCTGTGTGTCTGACTCTGGTTGTGTATCTGTCTGACTCTGGCTGTGTGTTGTCTGACTCTGGCTGTGTATCTGTCTGACTCTGGCTGTGTGACTCTGGCTGTGTGTTGTGTGACTCTGGCTGTGTATCTGTCTGACTCTGGCTGTGTGTTGTCTGACTCTGGCTGTGTGTTGTCTGACTCTGGCTGTGTATCTCTTTGACTCTGGCTTTGTGTTGTCTGACTCTGGCTGTGTGTTGTCTGACTCTGGCTGTGTGTTGTCTGACTCTGGCTGTGTATCTGTCTGACACTGCTGTGTGTTGTCTGACTCTGGCTGTGTATCTGTCTGACTCTGGCTGTGTATCTGTCTGACTCTGGCTGTGTGTTGTCTGACTCTGGCTGTGTGTTGTCTGACTCTGGCTGTGTATCTGTCTGACTCTGGCTGTGTGTTGTCTGACTCTGGCTGTGTGTTGTCTGACTCTGGCTGTGTATCTGTCTGACACTGGCTGTGTGTTGTCTGACTCTGGCTGTGTGTTGTCTGACTCTGGCTGTGTGTTGTCTGACTCTGGCTGTGTATCTGTCTGACTCTGGCTGTGTATCTGTCTGTCTCTGGCTGTGTGTTGTCTGACTCTGGCTGTGTGTTGTCTGACTCTGGCTGTGTATCTGTCTGACACTGGCTGTGTGTTGTCTGACTCTGGCTGTGTATCTGTCTGACTTCTGCTGTGTATCTGTCTGACTCTGGCTGTGTGTTGTCTGACTCTGGCTGTGTATCTGTCTGACTCTGGCTGTGTGTTGTCTGACTCTGGCTGTGTATCTGTCTGACACTGGCTGTGTGTTGTCTGACTCTGGCTGTGTCTTGTCTGACTCTGGCTGTGTATCTGTCTGACACTGGCTGTGTGTTGTCTGACTCTGGCTGTGTGTTGTCTGACTCTGGCTGTGTATCTGTCTGACACTGGCTGTGTGTTGTCTGACTCTGGCTGTGTATCTGTCTGACTTCTGCTGTGTATCTGTCTGACTGGCTGTGTGTTGTCTGACTCTGGCTGTGTGTTGTCTGACTCTGGCTGTGTATCTGTCTGACTCTGGCTGTGTGTTGTCTGACTCTGGCTGTGTGTTGTCTGACTCTGGCTGTGTGTTGTCTGACTCTGGCTGTGTATCTGTCTGACTCTGGCTGTGTATCTGTCTGACTCTGGCTGTGTATCTGTCTGACTCTGGCTGTGTGTTGTCTGACTCTGGCTGTGTGTTGTCTGACTCTGGCTGTGTATCTGTCTGACTCTGGCTGTGTGTTGTCTGACTCTGGCTGTGTGTTGTCTGTCTCTGGCGTTGTATCTGTCTGACTCTGGCTGTATGTTGTCTGACTCTGGCTGTGTATCTGTCTGACTCTGGCTGTGTATCTGTCTGACTCTGGCTGTGTGTTGTCTGACTCTGGCTGTGTGTTGTCTGACTCTGGCTGTGTATCTCTTTGACTCTGGCTTTGTGTTGTCTGACTCTGGCTGTGTGTTGTCTGACTCTGGCTGTGTGTTGTCTGACTCTGGCTGTGTATCTGTCTGACACTGGCTGTGTGTTGTCTGACTCTGGCTGTGTATCTGTCTGACTCTGGCTGTGTATCTGTCTGACTCTGGCTGTGTATCTGTCTGAAACTGGCTGTGTGTTGTCTGACTCTGGCTGTGTGTTGTCTGACTCTGGCTGTGTATCTGTCTGACTCTGGCTGTGTATCTTTCTGACTCTGGCTGTGTATCTGTCTGACACTGGCTGTGTGTTGTCTGACTCTGGCTGTGTGTTGTCTGACTCTGGCTGTGTATCTGTCTGACACTGGCTGTGTATCTGTCTGACTCTGGCTGTGTATCTGTCTGACTCTGGCTGTGTATCTCTCTGACTCTGGCTGTGTGTTGTCAGACTCTGGCTGTGTATCTGTCTGACTCTGGCTGTGTGTTGTCTGACTCTGGTTGTTTGTTCTCTGACTCAGGCTGTGTGTTGTCTGACTCTGGTTGTTTGTTCTCTGACTCTGGCTGTGTGTTGTCTGACTCTGGCTGTGTGTTGTCTGACTCTGGCTGTGTATCTGTCTGACTCTGGCTCTGTGTTGTCTGACTCTGGCTGTGTATCTGTCTGACTCTGGCTGTGTATCTGTCTGACTCTGGCTGTGTGTTGTCTGACTCTGGCTGTGTGTTGTCTGACTCTGGCTGTGTATCTGTCTGACTCTGGCTGTGTGTTGTCTGACTCTGGCTGTGTGTTGTCTGACTCTGGCTGTGTGTTGTCTGTCTCTGGCTGTGTATCTGTCTGACTCTGGCTGTGTGTTGTCTGACTCTGGCTGTGTGTTGTCTGACTCTGGCTGTGTATCTGTCTGACTCTGGCTGTGTGTTGTCTGACTCTGGCTGTGTATCTGTCTGACTCTGGCTGTGTGTTGTGTGACTCTGGCTGTGTGTGTGTGACTCTGGCTGTGTATGTCTGACTCTGGCTGTGTGTTGTCTGACTCTGGCTGTGTGTTGTCTGACTTGGCTGTGTATCTCTTTGACTCTGGCTTGTGTTGTCTGACTCTGGCTGTGTGTTGTCTGACTCTGGCTGTGTGTTGTCTGACTCTGGCTGTGTATCTGTCTGACACTGGCTGTGTGTTGTCTGACTCTGGCTGTGTATCTGTCTGACGCTGGCTGTGTATCTGTCTGACTCTGGCTGTGTGTTGTTGACTCTGGCTGTGTGTTGTCTGACTCTGGCTGTGTATCTGTCTGACTCTGGCTGTGTGTTGTCTGACTCTGGCTGTGTGTTGTCTGACTCTGGCTGTGTGTTGTCTGACTCTGGCTGTGTATCTGTCTGACTCTGGCTGTGTGTTGTCTGACTCTGGTTGTTTGTGTTTCTGACTCGGCTGTGTGTTGTCTGACTCTGGCTGTGTATTGTCTGACTCTGGCTCTGTGTGTCTGACTCTGGCTGTGTATCTGTCTGACTCTGGCTCTGTGTTGTCTGACTCTGGCTGTGTGTTGTCTGACTCTGGCTGTGTGTTGTCTGACTCTGGCTGTGTATCTGTCTGACTCTGGCTGTGTGTTGTCTGACTCTGGCTGTGTGTTGTCTGACTCTGGCTGTGTGTTGTCTGTCTCTGGCTGTGTATCTGTCTGACTCTGGCTGTGTGTTGTCTGACTCTGGCTGTGTGTTGTCTGACTCTGGCTGTGTATCTGTCTGACTCTGGCTGTGTGTTGTCTGACTCTGGCTGTGTATCTGTCTGACTCTGGCTGTGTGTTGTGTGACTCTGGCTGTGTGTTGTGTGACTCTGGCTGTGTATCTGTCTGACTCTGGCTGTGTGTTGTCTGACTCTGGTTGTTTGTTTTCTGACTCTGGCTGTGTGTTGTCTGACTCTGGCTGTGTATCTGTCTGACTCTGGCTCTGTGTTGTCTGACTCTGGCTGTGTATCTGTCTGACTCTGGCTCTGTGTTGTGTGACTCTGGCTGTGTGTTGTCTGACTCTGGCTGTGTATCTCTTTGACTCTGGCTTTGTGTTGTCTGACTCTGGCTGTGTGTTGTCTGACTCTGGCTGTGTGTTGTCTGACTCTGGCTGTGTATCTGTCTGACACTGGCTGTGTGTTGTCTGACTCTGGCTGTGTATCTGTCTGACTCTGGCTGTGTATCTGTCTGACTCTGGCTGTGTGTTGTCTGACTCTGGCTGTGTGTTGTCTGACTCTGGCTGTGTATCTGTCTGACTCTGGCTGTGTGTTGTCTGACTCTGGCTGTGTGTTGTCTGACTCTGGCTGTGTGTGTCTGACTCTGGCTGTGTATCTGTCTGACACTGGCTGTGTGTTGTCTGACTCTGGCTGTGTGTTGTCTGACTCTGGCTGTGTATCTGTCTGACACTGGCTGTGTGTTGTCTGACTCTGGCTGTGTGTTGTCTGACTCTGGCTGTGTGTTGTCTGACTCTGGCTGTGTATCTGTCTGTCTCTGGCTGTGTGTTGTCTGACTCTGGCTGTGTGTTGTCTGACTCTGGCTGTGTATCTGTCTGACACTGGCTGTGTGTTGTCTGACTCTGGCTGTGTATCTGTCTGACTTCTGCTGTGTATCTGTCTGACTCTGGCTGTGTGTTGTCTGACTCTGGCTGTGTATTTGTCTGACTTTGGCTGTGTGTTGTCTGACTCTGGCTGTGTGTTGTCTGACTCTGGCTGTGTATCTGTCTGACACTGGCTGTGTGTTGTCTGACTCTGGCTGTGTGTTGTCTGACTCTGGCTGTGTATCTGTCTGACACTGGCTGTGTGTTGTCTGACTCTGGCTGTGTGTTGTCTGACTCTGGCTGTGTGTTGTCTGACTCTGGCTGTGTATCTGTCTGTCTCTGGCTGTGGTTGTCTGACTCTGGCTGTGTGTTGTCTGACTCTGGCTGTGTATCTGTCTGACACTGGCTGTGTGTTGTCTGACTCTGGCTGTGTATCTGTCTGACACTGGCTGTGTGTTGTCTGACTCTGGCTGTGTGTTGTCTGACTCTGGCTGTGTATCTGTCTGACACTGGCTGTGTGTTGTCTGACTCTGGCTGTGTATCTGTCTGACTTCTGCTGTGTATCTGTCTGACTCTGGCTGTGTGTTGTCTGACTCTGGCTGTGTATCTGTCTGACTCTGGCTGTGTGTTGTCTGACTCTGGCTGTGTGTTGTCTGACTCTGGCTGTGTGTTGTCTGACTCTGGCTGTTTGTTGTCTGACTCTGGCTTTGTATTGTCTGACTCTGGCTGTGTGTTGTCTGTCTCTGGCTTTGTATCTGTCTGACTCTGGCTGTATGTTGTCTGACTCTGGCTGTGTATCTGTCTGACACTGGCTCTGTGTTGTCTGACTCTGGCTGTGTATCTTTCTGACTCTGGCTGTGTGTTGTCTGACTCTGGCTGTGTGTTGTCTGACTCTGGCTGTGTATCCCTTTGACTCTGGCTTTGTGTTGTCTGACTCTGGCTGTGTGTTGTCTGACTCTGGCTGTGTACCTGTCTGACACTGGCTGTGTGTTGTCTGACTCTGGCTGTGTATCTGTCTGACTCTGGCTGTGTATCTGTCTGACTCTGGCTGGTGTTTGTCTGACTCTGCTGTGTGTTGTCTGCAGCTGCTGTGTTGTCTGACTCTGGCTGTGTGTTGTCTGACTCTGGCTGCTGTTTCGTCTGACTCTGGCTGTGTATCTTTCTGACTCTGGCTGTGTATCTGTCTGACACTGGCTGTGTGTTGTCTACTCTGACTGCTGTGTGTTGTCTGACTCTGGCTGTGTATCTGTTTGACACTGGCTGTGTATCTGTCTGACTCTGGCTGTGTATCTGTCTGACTCTGGCTGTGTATCTCTCTGACTCTGGCTGTGTGTTGTCTGACTCTGGCTGTGTATCTGTCTGACTCTGGCTGTGTGTTGTCTGACTCTGGCTGTGTATCTGTCTGACACTGGCTGTGTGTTGTCTGACTCTGGCTGTGTATCTGTCTGACTCTGGCTGTGTATCTGTCTGACTCTGGCTGTGTGTTGTCTGACTCTGGCTGTGTGTTGTCTGACTCTGGCTGTGTGTTGTCTGACTCTGGCTGTGTATCTGTCTGACTCTTGCTGTGTGTTGTCTGACTCTGGCTGTGTGTTGTCTGACTCTGGCTGTGTGTTGTCTGACTCTGGCTGTGTGTTGTCTGACTCTGGCTGTGTATCTGTCTGACACTGGCTGTGTGTTGTCTGACTCTGGCTGTGTGTTGTCTGACTCTGGCTGTGTATCTGTCTGACACTGGCTGTGTGTTGTCTGACTCTGGCTGTGTGTGTCTGACCACTGGCTGTGTGTTGTCTGGACACTGGCTGTGTGTTGTCTGACTCTGGCTGTGTGTGTTGTCTGACTCTGGCTGTGTATCTGTCTGACACTGGCTGTGTGTTGTCTGACTCTGGCTGTGTATCTGTCTGACTTCTGCTTTGTATCTGTCTGACTCTGGCTGTGTGTTGTCTGACTCTGGCTGTGTATTTGTCTGACTCTGGCTGTGTGTTGTCTTACTCTGGCTGTGTGTTGTCTGACTCTGGCTGTGTGTTGTCTGACTCTGGCTGTGTGTTGTCTGACTCTGGCTGTGTATCTGTCTGACACTGGCTGTGTGTTGTCTGACTCTGGCTGTGTGTTGTCTGACTCTGGCTGTGTATCTGTCTGACACTGGCTGTGTGTTGTCTGACTCTGGCTGTGTATCTGTCTGACTTCTGCTGTGTATCTGTCTGACTCTGGCTGTGTGTTGTCTGACTCTGGCTGTGTATCTGTCTGACTCTGGCTGTGTGTTGTCTGACTCTGGCTGTGTGTTGTCTGACTCTGGCTGTGTGTTGTCTGACTCTGGCTGTGTATCTGTCTGACTCTGGCTGTGTGTTGTCTGACTCTGGCTGTGTATCTGTCTGACTCTGGCTGTGTGTTGTCTGACTCTGGTTGTTTGTTTTCTGACTCTGGCTGTGTGTTGTCTGACTCTGGCTGTGTATCTGTCTGACTCTGGCTCTGTGTTGTCTGACTCTGGCTGTGTATCTGTCTGACTCTGGCTCTGTGTTGTCTGACTCTGGCTGTGTGTTGTCTGACTCTGGCTGTGTGTTGTCTGACTCTGGCTGTGTATCTGTCTGACTCTGGCTGTGTGTTGTCTGACTCTGGCTGTGTGTTGTCTGACTCTGGCTGTGTGTTGTCTGTCTCTGGCTGTGTATCTGTCTGACTCTGGCTGTGTGTTGTCTGACTCTGGCTGTGTGTTGTCTGACTCTGGCTGTGTATCTGTCTGACTCTGGCTGTGTGTTGTCTGACTCTGGCTGTGTATCTGTCTGACTCTGGCTGTGTGTTGTGTGACTCTGGCTGTGTGTTGTGTGACTCTGGCTGTGTATCTGTCTGACTCTGGCTGTGTGTTGTCTGACTCTGGCTGTGTGTTGTCTGACTCTGGCTGTGTGTTGTCTGACTCTGGCTGTGTATCTCTTTGACTCTGGCTTTGTGTTGTCTGACTCTGGCTGTGTGTTGTCTGACTCTGGCTGTGTGTTGTCTGACTCTGGCTGTGTATCTGTCTGACACTGGCTGTGTGTTGTCTGACTCTGGCTGTGTATCTGTCTGACTCTGGCTGTGTATCTGTCTGACTCTGGCTGTGTGTTGTCTGACTCTGGCTGTGTGTTGTCTGACTCTGGCTGTGTATCTGTCTGACTCTGGCTGTGTGTTGTCTGACTCTGGCTGTGTGTTGTCTGACTCTGGCTGTGTATCTGTCTGACACTGGCTGTGTGTTGTCTGACTCTGGCTGTGTGTTGTCTGACTCTGGCTGTGTATCTGTCTGACACTGGCTGTGTGTTGTCTGACTCTGGCTGTGTGTTGTCTGACTCTGGCTGTGTGTTGTCTGTCTCTGGCTGTGTGTTGTCTGACTCTGGCTGTGTATCTGTCTGACACTGGCTGTGTGTTGTCTGACTCTGGCTGTGTATCTGTCTGACACTGGCTGTGTGTTGTCTGACTCTGGCTGTGTGTTGTCTGACTCTGGCTGTGTGTTGTCTGACTCTGGCTGTGTATCTGTCTGACTCTGGCTGTGTGTTGTCTGACTCTGGCTGTGTGTTGTCTGACTCTGGCTGTGTATCTGTCTGACTCTGGCTGTTTGTTGTCTGACTCTGGCTGTGTGTTGTCTGACTCTGGCTGTGTGTTGTCTGTCTCTGGCTTTGTATCTGTCTGACTCTGGCTGTATGTTGTCTGACTCTGGCTGTGTATCTGTCTGACACTGGCTGTGTGTTGTCTGACTCTGGCTGTGTGTTGTCTGACTCTGGCTGTGTATCTGTCTGACTCTGGCTGTGTGTTGTCTGACTCTGGCTGTTTGTTGTCCGACTCTGGCTGTGTGTTGTCTGACTCTGGCTGTGTATCTGTCTGACTCTGGCTGTGTGTTGTCTGACTCTGGCTGTGTATCTGTCTGACTCTGGCTGTATATCTGTCTGACTCTGGCTGTGTGTTGTCTGACTCTGGCTGTTTGTTGTCTGACTCTGGCTGTGTCTTGTCTGACTCTGGCTGTGTGTCTGTCTGCCTCTGGTTGTGTATCTGTCTGACTCTGGCTGTATGTTGTCTGACTCTGGCTGTGTATCTGTCTGACTCTGGCTGTGTATCTGTCTGTCTCTGGCTGTGTGTTGTCTGACTCTGGCTGTGTGTTGTCTGACTCTGGCTGTGTGTTGTCTGACTCTGGCTGTGTATCTGTCTGACTCTGGCTGTGTGTTGTCTGACTCTGGCTGTGTGTTGTCTGACTCTGGCTGTGTATCTGTCTGACACTGGCTGTGTGTTGTCTGACTCTGGCTGTGTATCTGTCTGACACTGGCTGTGTGTTGTCTGACTCTGGCTGTGTGTTGTCTGACTCTGGCTGTGTATCTGTCTGACTCTGGCTGTGTGTTGTCTGACTCTGGCTGTGTGTTGTCTGACTCTGGCTGTGTATCTGTCTGACTCTGGCTGTGTGTTGTCTGACTCTGGCTGTGTATCTCTCTGACTCTGGCTATGTGTTGTCTGACTCTGGTTGTTTGTTCTCTGACTCTGGCTGTGTGTTGTCTGACTCTGGTTGTTTGTTCTCTGACTCTGGCTGTGTGTTGTCTGACTCTGGCTGTGTGTTGTCTGACTCTGGCTGTGTATCTGTCTGACTCTGGCTCTGTGTTGTCTGACTCTGGCTGTGTATCTGTCTGACTCTGGCTCTGTGTTGTCTGACTCTGGCTGTGTATCTGTCTGACTCTGGCTGTGTGTTGTCTGACTCTGGCTGTGTATCTGTCTGACTCTGGCTCTGTTTTGTCTGACTCTGGCTGTGTGTTGTCTGACTCTGGCTGTGTATCTGTCTGACTCTGGCTGTGTGTTGTCTGACTCTGTACTGGACTCTGTACTGGACTCTTGTACTGGATTCTGTACTGGACTCTTGTACTGGTTTCTGTACTGGACTCTGTACTGGATTCTGTACTGGACTCTTGTACTGGATTCTGTACTGGACTCTGTACTGGATTCTGTACTGGACTCTGTACTGGATTCTTTACTGGACTCTTGTACTGGATTCTGTACTGGACTCTTGTAATGGATTCTATACTGGACTCTTGTACTGGATTCAGTACTGGACTCTTGTACTGGATTCTGTACTGGACTCTTGTACTGGATTCTGTACTGGACTCTTGTACTGGATTCTGTACTGGATTCTGTACTGGATTCTGTACTGGACTCTTGTACTGGACTTGATCAGAGGCTCTTTGTTCCCTGACCACCAAAACTGACCTGATAAAAACTCTGATGCCATTTACGCTCCACTAAAACCTCTTTATCAAACATCTACAATCAGCTCTGGAGAACATCAGCTAGAGAGACCTGCAGACCTACTGAAAGGCTCTGGAGGGCAACTGTAGGACAAGTCCAGGTCTTTACATCACAACGTTCAGGACGTCGTCAGCAGCCCAGCAAGCTCCTTCATCATACGCTCTGGATCAAACACCCACAGCTCAGCTGCACACTTTCTGGACCAACCTGTCCTTCCAGACCAGTCAGCCCTGGAGGAACTCCCTAGAACATCTAATGACGAGATACGGAGTTCCCACCACACTCACCAAGACGCTGACATCAGTCCAATCTCAACCACAGCAGAAGACTCTCCCTACTTTCACCAGATTTCACCTACTAGAGCACGAGGAAGAACCTGAGAAGAACCACTATGCACATTATAGAACCCACTATACACATTATAGAACCCTCTATACACATTATAGAACCCGCTACACTCACCATAGAACCCACTATGCAAATGATAGAACCTGCTACTCTCCCTATAGAACCTACTATACACATTATAGAACCCACTACACTCACCATATAACCCACTATACACATTATAGAACCCACTACACTCACCATAGAACCCACTATGCACATTATAGAACCCGTTACTCTCCCTATAGAACCTACTATGCACATTGTAGAACCTGCTACTCTCCCTATAGAACCTACTATACACATTATAGAACCCGTTACTCTCCCTATAGAACCCACTATACACATTATAGAACCCACTACACTCACCATAGAACCCACTATGCACATTATAGAACCCGTTACTCTCCCTATAGAACCTACTATACACATTATAGAACCCACTACACTCACCATAGAACCCACTATACACATTATAGAACCCACTACACTCACCATAGAACCCACTATGCACATTGTAGAACCCATTATGCACATTATAGAACCCACTACACTCACCATAGAACCCACTATGCACATTATAGAAGCCACTACACTTACCATAGAACCCACTATACACATTATAGAACCCACTATACACATTATGGGACGTACTATACACATTATAGAACCCACTACACTCACCATAGAACCCACTATGCACATTATAGAACCCACTATACACATTATGGAATGTACTATACACATTATAGAACCCACTACACTCACCAAAGAACCCATTATACACATTATAGAACTCACTACACTCACCATAGAACCCACTATGCACATTATAGAACCCACTATACGCATTATAGAACGTACTATACACATTATAGAACCCACTGCACTCACCAAAGAACCCATTATACACATTATAGAACCCACTATACGCACCATAGAACCCATGTTATAGAACATGCGCATGCATGTAAAACTGCCAGTGGTCTGATTTCTGGTCTGAGTATGGCTGTAGCTGTAGGAGTTGCTCTCAGGAGATGTTTGTGAGGAGATCAGATTAAAAACTGATTAAAGTCAACAGAGAAAACTCTAGGGTTAGGCTCCCAACAACCACCTGCTGTGGAGTGTGTGTGTGTGTGTGTGTGTGTGGGGTGTGTGTGTGTGTGTATGTGTGGAGTGTGTGTGTATGTGTGTGTGTGGTGTGTGTGTGTGTGTTGAGTGTGTGTGTATGTGTGTGTGTGTGTGTGTGTGTGTGTGGAGTGTGTGTGTGTATGTGTGTGTGTGAGGAGCGTGCAGTGTGTGTGTGGAACGTGTGGTGTGTGTGTGTATGTGTGTGTGTGGAGCGTGAGGTGTGTGTGTGCAGCATGAGGTGTGTGTGGAGTATGTGGTTTGGACTCTGTGTGTGTGTGTGGAGCATGAGGTGTGTGTGTGTAGAATGAGGTGTGTGTGGAGTATGTGGTTTAGAGCGTGAGGTGTGTGTGGAGTGTGTATGTGTGTGTGTGGAGCATCCAATGTATGTATGTGTGGGGTGTGTGTGTGTATGTGTGTGTGTGTGTGTGGAGTGTGCTGTGTGTGTGTGGAGCGTGCATTGTGTGTGGAGTGTGTGTGTTTGTGTAGTGTGCGGTATGCGTGTGTATGTGGAGTGTGCAGTGTGCGGTATGTGTGTGTGGAGTGTGTAGTAAGTATGTGGAGCGTTCGGTGTGCGTTTGTGTGTGGAGTGTGCGGTGTGTGTGTATGTGTGTGGAACGCGGGGTGTGTTTGTGTGGAGAGTGGAGGGTGTATGTGTCTGGCGTGTGTGTTTGGAGTGTGCGGTGTGTGTGTGTGTGGAGTGTGCAGCGTGCGTGTGCGGTGTGTGTGTGTTTGTGTGTGGAACGTCCAATGTGTATGTGTGTGGAGTGTGTGTATGTGTGTGCGCTGTGTGTGTGTGGAGTGTACAGTGAGTTTGTGGAGCATGCGGTGTGTGCTTGTGTGTGGAGGGTGTGGTGTGTGTGTATGTGTGTGGAGCGTGTGGTGTGTGTGGAGTGTGCAGTGAGTGTGTGGAGTGTGCGGTGTTTGTGGAGTGTGCAATGTGTGTGTGTGTGGAGTGTGCGGTGTGTGTGTGGAGTGTGCAGTGTATGTGTGGAGTGTGCGGTGTTTGTGGAGTGTGCTGAGTGTGTGTGTGTGTGGAGTGTGCGGTATGTGTGTGTGTGGAGTGTGTGGTGTGTGTGTGTGTGTGTGGAGTGTGCAGTGTGTGTGTGGAGTGTGCGGTGTGTGTTTTGTGTGGAGTGTGCGTTCTGTGTGTATGTGTGTGGAACGCGTGGGGTGTGTGTGTGTGAGTGGAGTGTGCGGTCTGTGTGTATGTGTGTGGAGCGCACTGGGTGTGTGTGTGTGGAGTGTGCAGTGTGTGTGTGTGTGGAGTGTGTATGTGTGTGTGGTGTGTGTGTGTGTGTGTGGAGTGTGTGGTGTGTGTGGAGTGTGCAGTGTGTGTGTGTGGAGTGTGCGGTGTGTGTGTGTGCGTGGAGTGTGCAGTGTGTGTGTGGAGTGTGCGGTGTGTGTTTGTGTGTGGAGTGTGCTTTCCGTGTGTATGTGTGTGGAGCGTGGGGTGTATGTGTGTGTGGAGTGTGCGGTGTGTGTGTGTGTGTGTGTGGAGTATGTATGTGTGTGTGGTGTGTGTGTGTGTGGAGTGTGTGGTGTGTGCAGTGTGTGTGTGTGTGTGTGTGTGTGTGTGTGTGTGTGTGGAGTATGCGGTCTGTGTGTATGTGTGTGGAGCGTGGGGTGTATGTGTGTGTGGAGTGTGCGGTGTGTGTGTGTGTGTGTGTGGAGTATGTATGTGTGTGTGGTGTGTGTGTGTGTGGAGTGTGTGGTGTGTGCAGTGTGTGTGTGTGTGTGTGTGTGTGTGTGTGGAGTATGCGGTCTGTGTGTATGTGTGTGGAGCGCACGGGGTGTGTGAGTGGAGCGTGCGGTCTGTGTGTATGTGTGTGGAGCACACCGGGTGTGTGTGAGTGTGGAGTGTGCAGTGTGTGTGTGTGTGTGGAGTGTGCGGGTGTGTGGAGTGTGCAGTGTGTTTGTGGAGTGTGTGGTGTTGGTGTGTGTGGAGTGTGCCGTGAGTGTGTTTGTGTAGAGTGTGCGGTGAGTGTGTGGGGTGGTGTGTGTGGAGTGTGCAGTGAGTGTGAATTTGTGTGGAGTGTGTGGTGTGTGTGTGGAGTGTGTGGTGTGTGGAGTGTGTGGTGTGTGTGTGGAGTGTGTGGTGTGTGTGTGTGTAAAGTGTGTGTGTGTGTGTGTAAAGTGTGTGGTGTGTAAAGTGTGTGGTGTGTGTGTCTGTGGAGTGTGTGGTGTGTGTGTGGAGTGTGCGGTGTGTGTGTGTGTGGAGTGTGTGGTGTGTGTGTGTGTGTGGTGTGTGTGTGTGTGTGTGTGTGTGTGTGTGTGTGTGTGTGTGGAGTGTGGTGTGTGTGTGTGTGTGTGTGTGTGTGTGTGAGTGTGTGTGTGTGTGTGTGTGGAGTGTGGTGTGTGTGTGTGTGTGTGGAGTGTGTGGTGTGTGTGTGGAGTGTGTGGTGTGTGTGTGGAGTGTGCGGTGTGTGTACCTCTGAGAATCGGTGGGTCAGTAAATAACCCGGAAGCTCCGTCTGACTCAAACTCCTCCCCCACAGCACTCTGAAACTCCTCCCCTGATGCTGACATCACAGTCACATGGTCTTCAGGTGAGTAAATGACAGATGAACTTAAAGAGACCACCACACTGCAGGCTGCACACACAGAACACATAACATTAATAATAATAATAATAATAATAATAATAACACTAATAATAACACTAATAATAATAATAATAATAATAATAATAATAGTAATAATAACATTAATAATAATAATAATAATAATAATAATAATAATAATAATAACACTAATAATAATAATAATAATAATAATAATAACAATAACATTAATAATAATAATAATAATAATAATAATAATAACACTAATAATAATAATAATGAGAAGAAGAACAAGAAGAAGAATAACATTATTAACAATAAAAATAATAATACAAAATAATAGTAACAATAATAATAATAACACTTATAATAAGAATAATAACATTCATAATAATAACACTAATAATAATAATAATAATAATAATAATAATAACACTAATAATAATAATAATAACACTAATAATAACACTAATAATAATAATAATAATAATAATAATAATAATAATAATAATAACAATAATAATAACACTAATAATAATAATAACACTAATAATAACAATAATAATAATAATAATAACACTAATAATAATAATAATGAGAAGAAGAACAAGAAGAAGAATAACATTATTAACAATAAAAATAATAATACAAAATAATAGTAACAACAATAATAATAACACTTATAATAAGAATAATAACATTCATAATAATAATAATAACAACAATAAAAAACAATAACACTACTACTACTTCTAATAATAAAAATAACATTAATAATAATAATAACAACAACAACATTCATAATAATAATAACAACAATAATAAAAATAATAACACTACTACTACTTCTAATAATAAAAATAACATTAATAATAATAATAACAACAACAACAACATTCATAATAATAATAACAATAATAAAAATAATAACACTACTACTACTTCTAATAATAAAAATAACATTAATAATAATAATAATAATAATACTAATAATAATAATAAGAAGAAGAAGTAGAAGAATACCAATAATAGCAATAATAATATTAATAACTAAGAGCTAGGGTTAGATACTCCACATTACACTGTACTGCTCTCAGAAAACAGTATAAACTGTAAACAGACCACCTGCAGCATTAACAGACCACCTGCAACATTAACAGACCACCTGCAGCATTAACAGACCACCTGCAACATTAACAGACCACCTGCAACATTAACAGACCACCTGCAGCATTAGCAGACCACCTGCAACATTAACAGACCACCTGCAGCATTAACAGACCACCTGCAACATTAACAGACCACCTGCAACATTAACAGACCACCTGCAGCATTAGCAGACCACCTGCAGCATTAACAGACCACCTGCAACATTAACAGACCACCTGCAACATTAGCAGACCACCTGCAGCATTAGCAGACCACCTGCAACATTAACAGACCACCTGCAACATTAACAGACCACCTGCAGCATTAACAGACCACCTGCAACATTAACAGACCACCTGCAACATTAACAGACCACCTGCAACATTAGCAGACCACCTGCAGCATTAGCAGACCACCTGCAGAAATAGCCTGCTAAATTAAAATAAACAGTCAGATAGTCACTCCTACATAACAATAACAGACCACCTCTCTATATACTCTATATACTCTCTATATACTCTATATACTCTCTATATACTCTATATACTCTCTATATACTCTATATAATCTCTAAATACTCTCTATACACTCTTTATATACTCTATATACTCTCTCTATACTCTGTATACTCTATATACTCTATATACTCTCTATATACTCTATATAATCTCTAAATACTCTCTATACACTCTTTATATACTCTATATACTCTCTCTATACTCTATATACTCTATATACTCTATATACTCTCTATATACTCTATATACTCTATATATCCTCTATATACTCTGTATATACTCTATATATCCTCTATATACTCTGTATATACTCTATATATCCTCTATATACTTTATATACTCTCTCTATACTCTATATAATCTCCAAATACTCTCTATACACTCTTTATATACTCTATATACTCTCTCTATACTCTGTATACTCTATATACTCTATATACTCTATATATCCTCTATATACTCTCTATATACTCTCTATATACTCTCTATATACTCTATATATCCTCTATATACTTTATATACTCTCTCTATACTCTATATAATCTCTAAATACTCTCTATACACTCTTTATATACTCTATATACTCTCTCTATACTCTATATACTCTATATACTCTATATACTCTCTATACTCTATACTCTATATACTCTATATATCCTCTATATACTCTCTATATACTCTCTGTACTCTATATAGTCTCTATATACTCTATATACTCTATATATCCTCTATATACTCTCTATACTCTATATACTCTCTATATACTCTATATACTCTCTGTATACTCTATATATCCTCTATATACTTTATATACTCTCTAAACTTTATATACTCTCTAAATACTCTCTATACACTCTCTATATACTCTCTATATACTCTATATATACTCTATATACTTTATATACTCTCTATATACTGTCTATATACTCTCTATATAATCTGTATATAATCTCTATATACTGTCTATATACTCTCTATATAATCTGTATATAATCTCTATATACTGTCTATATACTCTCTATATAATCTGTATATAATCTCTATATACTGTCTATATACTCTCTATATAATCTGTATATAATCTCTATATACTCTCTATATACTTTATATACTCTCTATATAATCTATATATTATCTCTATATACTGTCTATGGTTTTAATATTTCCAGATTGTCAGAGATAAATTAACGTTAAAAGAAAGAAAACGTTTGTTTACTATAATCTTTAGAGGCGCTGTGACTCAATTCAAATCTAAACCTCATCACTGACCGCATCACTGACCTCATCACTGACCTCATCACTGACCTCGCGTTTAAACTACCAGTGAGGCGAGAGCTCCGGTCAGTGAATCTGCTGACAGCAGGATGTTTCTAAACAGGCATCTCAACACAAGCCTAGGGTTAGGGTTAGGTGACCCCCTAACAACCAGAGCCTTAACACAGTGAAAGACCCCCTAACAACCAGAGCCTTAACACAGTGAAAGACCCCCTAACAACCAGAGCCTTAACACAGTAAAAGACCCCCTAACAACCAGAGCCTTAATACAGTGAAAGACCACCTAACAACCAGAGCCTTAACACAGTGAAAGAACCCCTAACAACCAGAGCCTTAACACAGTGAAAGACCACCTAACAACCAGAGCCTTAACACAGTGAAAGACCACCTAACAACCAGAGCCTTAACACAGTGAAAGACCACCTAACAACCAGAGCCTTAACCCAGTAAAAGACCACCTAACAACCAGAGCCTTAACACAGTGAAAGACCACCTAACAACCAGAGCCTTAACACAGTGAAAGACCACCTAACAACCAGAGCCTGTTACTAACAACAAACTCAGAGTGTGAATTGCAAACGCTGCCAAAAATCACTTTTAAAATAAAGTTTTTAATCAGTTTCTGTTTTTCTGTGGTTTAATTTTTGGGTGGGACAAATCTACCTGTTTCTGATATTGGGTGGGATCACCCACTAATCCCCAATCTTCCTCCTCTAATCCCACCCTAATCCACATCTCCTTCTCTAATCCCCATTAATCCCCCATCTTCCCCCTCTAATCCCACCCTAATCCACATCTCCTTCTCTAATCCCCACTAATCCCCCATCTTCCCCCTCTAATCCCACCCTAATCCACATCTCCTTCTCTAATCCCCATTAATCCCCCATCTTCCCCCTCTAATCCCACCCTAATCCACATCTCCTTCTCTAATCCCCATTAATCCCCCATCTTCCCCCTCTAATCCCACCCTAATCCACATCTCCTTCTCTAATCCCCACTAATCCCCCATCTTCCCCCTCTAATCCCACCCTAATCCACATCTCCTTCTCTAATCCCCACTAATCCCCCATCTTCCCCCTCTAATCCCACCCTAATCCACATCTCCTTCTCTAATCCCCATTAATCCCCCATCTTCCCCCTCTAATCCCACCCTAATCCACATCTCCTTATCTAATCCCCACTAATCCCCCATCTTCCCCCTCTAATCCCACCCTAATCCACATCTCCTTCTCTAATCCCCACTAATCCCCCATCTTCCTCCTCTAATCCCACCCTAATCCACATCTCCTTCTCTAATCCCCACTAATCCCCCATCTTCCCCCTCTAATCCCACCCTAATCCACATCTCCTTCTCTAATCCCCACTAATCCCCCATCTTCCCCCTCTAATCCCACCCTAATCCACATCTCCTTCTCTAATCCCCACTAATCCCCGATCTTCCCCATCTAATCCCACCGTAATCCACATCTCCTTCTCTAATCCCCACTAATCCCCCATCTTCCCCCCCTAATCCCACCCTAATCCACATCTCCTTCTCTAATCCCCACTAATCCCCCATCTTCCCCCTCTAATCCCACCCTAATCCACATCTCCTTCTCTAATCCCCACTAATCCCCGATCTTCCCCATCTAATCCCACCGTAATCCACATCTCCTTCTCTAATCCCCACTAATCCCCGATCTTCCCCCTCTAATCCCACCCTAATCCACATCTCCTTCTCTAATCCCCACTAATCCCCCATCTTCCCCCTCTAATCCCACCCTAATCCACATCTCCTTCTCTAATCCCCACTAATCCCCCATCTTCCCCCTCTAATCCCCCACTAATCCACATCTCCTTCTCTAATCCCCACTAATCCCCCATCTTCCCCCTCTAATCCCCCACTAATCCCCATCTCCCTCCTCTAATTC
>CM038725.1:40081859-40096859 GCA_021613375.1 Megaleporinus macrocephalus
CACCACTATAAACCCACTCTGAATCTCTGTTTTTACTTCGAACACTGAATGAGGAATTTTGAGAATGCGGTGGAATTCCCCTGTAAGGTTAAGGTGTAGTGTTACTGCAGTGAGTGTGAGCGGGTGTGAGTTGTACTTACTCATGTAGATGAGAAAGCGAAGCGGGACCATCTCACAGCTGAATCTCTCACACTCTCACTCACCAAACAGCACACCTGCACCTTTTATACACCCGCACACTTCCTCAGCGCACCACCGGGGGCGTGACCGAGTGACGGTGAGATAATGATTAACCCCTGAGAGTGCGCCGGAGTTCATTACAGCTGCTTAATGAGTCTGAACTGCTGCACTCAGTACTCAGTAAAGAACATAAAGAGCTCTGGAGTGTGAAGAACATCAGCTCCTCCTCCGCACACAGCAAGGACCTCCGGAGGAACTTCAGTATCAGTACTCAGTATGAGGAACTCATACAAACCCACCGAACCACACCAGCCAACACAGCTCTAACAGTATCAACCACTACTGATACTGAGTACTGACTGGTTTACTGATACCGAGTACTGATTTACTGATACCAAGAGCTGATTTACTGATACTGAGTACTGACTGGTTTACTGATACCGAGTACTGATTTACTGATAACAAGAGCTGATTTACTGATACTGAGTACTGACTGGTTTACTGATACCGAGTACTGATTTACTGATACCGAGTATTGATTTACAGATACCGAGTACTGATTTACTGATACCGAGTACTGATTTACTGATACCGAGTACTGATTTACTGATACCGAGAGCTGATTTACTGATACCGAGAGCTGATTTACTGATACCGAGAGCTGATTTACTGATACCAAGAGTTGATTTACTGATACTGAGTACTGACTGGTTTACTGATACCAAGTACTGATTTACTGATACCAAGAGCTGATTCACTGATACTGAGTACTGACTGGTTTACTGATACCGAGTACTGATTTACTGATAACAAGAGCTGATTTACTGATACTGAGTACTGACTGGTTTACTGATACCGAGTACTCATTTACTGATACCGAGAGCTGATTTACTGATACCGAGTACTGATTTACTGATACCAAGAGCTGATTTACTGATACTGAGTACTGACTGGTTTACTGATACCGAGTACTGATTTACTGATAACAAGAGCTGATTTACTGATACTGAGTACTGACTGGTTTACTGATACAGAGTATTGATTTACAGATACCGAGTATTGATTTACAGATACCGAGTATTGATTTACTGATACCGAGTACTGATTTACTGATACCGAGTACTGATTTACTGATACCGAGTATTGATTTACAGATACCGAGTACTGATTTACTGATACCGAGAGCTGATTTACTGATACCGAGAGCTGATTTACTGATACTGAGTACTGATTTACTGATACTGAGTACTGACTGGTTTACTGATACCAAGTACTGATTTACTGATACCGAGTACTGATTTACTGATACTGAGTACTGATTTACAGATACCGAGTATTGATTTACAGATACCGAGTACTGATTTACTGATACCGAGTACTGATTTACAGATACCGAGTACTGATTTACTGATACCGAGTACTGATTTACTGATAACGAGTACTGATTTACTGATACCGAGAGCTGATTTACTGATACCGAGAGCTGATTTACTGATACCGAGAGCTGATTTACTGATACCAAGAGTTGATTTACTGATACTGAGTACTGACTGGTTTACTGATACCGAGTACTGATTTACTGATACCAAGAGCTGATTTACTGATACTGAGTACTGACTGGTTTACTGATACCGAGTACTGATTTACTGATACCGAGAGCTGATTTACTGATACCGAGTACTGATTTACTGATACCAAGAGCTGATTTACTGATACTGAGTACTGACTGGTTTACTGATACCGAGTACTGATTTACTGATAACAAGAGCTGATTTACTGATACTGAGTACTGACTGGTTTACTGATACAGAGTATTGATTTACAGATACCGAGTATTGATTTACAGATACCGAGTATTGATTTACTGATACCGAGTACTGATTTACTGATACCGAGTACTGATTTACTGATACCGAGTATTGATTTACAGATACCGAGTACTGATTTACTGATACCGAGAGCTGATTTACTGATACCGAGAGCTGATTTACTGATACTGAGTACTGATTTACTGATACTGAGTACTGACTGGTTTACTGATACCAAGTACTGATTTACTGATACCGAGTACTGATTTACTGATACTGAGTACTGATTTACAGATACCGAGTACTGATTTAGTGATACCAAGGACTTATTTACTGATACCGAGTACTGATTTACTGATACAGAGTACTGGTTTACTGATACCGAGAGCTGTTTGGTTAACATTACTGACACTGAGTACTGAGTACTGACTGGTTAACATTACTGATACAGAGTACTGATTTACTGATACCGAGAGCTGTTTGGTTAACATTACTGACACTGAGTACTGAGTACTGACTGGTTAACATTACTGATACAGAGTACTGATTTACTGATACCGAGTACTGATTTACTGATACCGAGAGCTGTTTGGTTAACATTACTGACACTGAGTACTGAGTACTGACTGGTTAACATTACTGATACAGAGTACTGACTGGTTTACTGATACCGAGTACTGATTTACTGATACCGAGAGCTGTTTGGTTAACATTACTGACACTGAGTACTGAGTACTGACTGGTTAACATTACTGATACAGAGTACTGACTGGTTTACTGATACAGAGTACTGATTTACTGATACCGAGAGCTGGTTGGTTAAAATTACTGCTACTGAATGCTGATTTAATTAAAGTATATAATAAAACATGGGTGTAAACTGAACTGGTGCTGACAGTGTTAATAGGCTACTGAACAGCGGTACTAACGTTAGTATATTATTACTGTTATTACTGCTAGTATATAATATCAGTTCTGGTATGGCGTATACTCCACACACTGAAGGCGGAGTCTGTGAGGTACTGAGTTTCCGGGTGCGCTGCGCGGAGATAGCCGGAATATTCGGGATACACGGAGAGGAACGTCACGTCTGACTGGGAGAGAATGAAAACTATGACTGTTCTGAGGAATGAAACAGATAACCATGGAACTCACAACACACACATACACACACTCACAGTTCAGGTGGTTCTAGAATCTTCAACCTTCAGCAGGTACACGCCAGAACATCTGGATAATACAGAACCGAGGATGAAGAACAGCTGCTAATCTAGTACGTCCTTTAAGGTTCTTTTAAAATCTCTTACAGAACAGAGAACATTGATTGTGGTGATGATGGTGGTGGTGAAGGTGATGGTGATTGTGGTTATAATGGTGAAGATGATGGTGATGATGATGGTGATAATGGTTATGGTGGTGAATGTGGTGGTGATGATGATTATGATGGTGGTGGTGATGGTGATGATAATTGTGATGATTATGCTGGTGGTGGTGATAATGGTGGTGTTAATTATGGTGATGATGATTATGCTGGTGCTGGTGAAGGTGATAGTGATGATAATTGTGATGATTATGATGGTGGTGGTGATGATGAGGGCGATAATGATTATGGTGGTGATGATGATCGCGATAATAATTATGGTGATGATGGCGATAATGATTATGATGGTGATGGCGATAATAATTATGGTGATGATGATGGTGATGATTATGATTTTGGTTGTGATGATGATGATGATTATGATGGTGGTGATGATGATGGTGATGATGATTATGATGGTGATAATGGTGGGGATGATTATGGTGATGATTATGCTGCTGGTGGTGATGATGATGGTGATGATTATGATGGTGGTGGTGGTGGTGATGATTATGGTGATGATTATGCTGGTGGTGGTGAGGATTATGGTGATGATGGTGATGATTATGATGGTGATAATGGTGGTGATGATTATGGTGATGATTATGCTGGTGGTGGTGATGATGATGGTGATGATTATGCTGGTGGTGGTGATAATGGTGGTGATGATGGCGATAATGGTTATGATGGTGGTGGTGATGGTGATTATGATAGTGGTGGTGATGATGATGGTGATAATGATGGTATTGGTGGTGATGATGATATGAAGAACTATATTCACCACTTTATTATATATTAATATATTTTTATACTTACATCAATAAATAAAGACACAATTACCATCACCTGATACTGAACACCTGATACTGAACACCTGATACTGAACATCTGATACTGAACACCTGATACTGAACATCTGATACTGAACACCTGATACTGAACACCTGATAGTGAGTTTATAGCATCTGTACTTTCCACAACGCATCAGTTACATTCCACAGATCATTAGCCTTACCTACCATACACACAACAGGAGTAGTACATAGAGAGAGAGATACAGAAAGAGAGAGAGAGTGAGAGAGATAGAGAGAGAGAGAGTGAGAGGGAGAGAGAGATAGAGAGATAGAGAGAGAGAGAGAGAGAGAGAGAGAGATAGAGAGAGAGAGAGAGAGATAGAGAGAGAGAGTGAGAGAGAGAGAGAGAGTGAGAGAGAGAGATAGAGAGAGAGAGACAGAGAGAGAGAGTGAGAGAGAGATACAGAAAGAGAGAGAGAGAGAGAGAGATAGAGAGAGAGAGATAGAGAGAGAGTGAGAGAGTGAGAGTGAGAGTGAGAGAGTGAGAGTGAGAGAGTGAGAGAGTGAGAGAGTGAGAGTGAGAGAGTGAGAGTGAGAGAGTGAGAGTGCGAGAGTGAGAGAGTGAGAGTGAGAGAGTGAGAGAGTGAGAGTGAGAGTGAGAGAGTGAGAGTATGTGTGATCATGTTTATTCTGGCTGTTTAAACTCTGCAGGTGTTTCTACATGCTAATGCAAACTGTACATGCTAATCAGTGTCCTGGAGAACTAATGATCCTGAACTCTCTAAAAATAACTCCACCACACATAGCACTTCACACCACAGCTGTTTTACTGAACACAGCCACCGAGAGACCTGCTACCCAGATCACCACTATCTACCCTTATTAACACTATATACTGATCTCAGTTACCCAGAACACCACTAACTACCCTTATTAACACTATATACTGATCTCAGTTACCCAGAACACCACTAACTACCCTTATTAACACTATATACTGATCTTAGTTACCCAGAACACCACTAACTACCCTTATTAACACTATATACTGATCTCAGTTACCCAGAACACCACTAACTACCCTTATTAACACTATATACTGATCTCAGTTACCCAGATCACCACTAACTACCCTTATTAACACTATATACTGATCTCAGTTACCCAGAACACCACTAACTATCCTTATTAACACTATATACTGATCTCAGATACCCAGAACACCACTAACTACCCTTATTAACACTATATACTGATCTTAGTTACCCAGAACACCACTATCTACCCTTATTAACACTATATACTGATCTCAGATCACCACTAACTATCCTTATTAACACTATATACTGATCTCAGTTACCCAGAACACCACTAACTACCCTTATTAACACTATATACTGATCTCAGTTACCCAGAACACCACTAACTATCCTTATTAACACTATATACTGATCTCAGTTACCCAGAACACCACTAACTACCCTTATTAACACTATATACTGATCTCAGTTACCCAGAACGCCACTAACTATCCTTATTAACACTATATACTGATCTCAGTTACCCAGAACACCACTAACTATCCTTATTAACACTATATACTGATCTCAGTTACCCAGAACACCACTATCTACCCTTATTAACACTATATACTGATCTCAGATCACCACTAACTACCCTTATTAACACTATATACTGATCTCAGTTACCCAGAACACCACTATCTACCCTTATTAACACTATATACTGATCTCAGATCACCACTAACTACCCTTATTAACACTATATACTGATCTCAGTCACCCAGAACACCACTATCTACCCTTATTAACACTATATACTGATCTCAGTTACCCAGAACACCACTATCTACCCTTATTAACACTATATACTGATCTCAGTTACCCAGAACACCACTATCTACCCTTATTAACACTATATACTGATCTCAGATCACCACTAACTACCCTTATTAACACTATATACTGATCTCAGTTACCCAGAACACCACTATCTACCCTTATTAACACTATATACTGATCTCAGATCACCACTAACTACCCTTATTAACACTATATACTGATCTCAGTCACCCAGAACACCACTATCTACCCTTATTAACACTATATACTTATCTCAGTTACCCAGAACACCACTATCTACCCTTATTAACACTATATACTGATCTCAGTTACCCAGAACACCACTATCTACCCTTATTAACACTATATACTGATCTCAGATCACCACTAACTACCCTTATTAACACTATATACTGATCTCAGTCACCCAAGACACCACTAACTATCCTTATTAACACTATGTACTGATCTCTGTTACCCAGAACACCACTAACTATACTTATTAACACTATGTACTGATTTCAGTTACCCAAACACAACTAACTATCCTTATTAACACTATATACTGATCTCAGTTACCCAGAACACCACTATCTACCCTTATTAACACTATATACTGATCTCAGTTACCCAGAACACCACTATCTACCCTTATTAACACTATATACTGATCTCAGTTACCCAGAACACCACTATCTACCCTTATCAACACTATATACTGATCTCAGTTACCCAGAACACCACTAACTATCCTTATTAACACTATATACTTAATATAGAAATATATACTGTATTTCTCTCCATCAGCTCAACAACTGCCCATCTCGAGTGGTCTGCAGTGCAGCATGTTTGTGGTCTGAGTGACTGGTGGTATCTGAGTGGTCTGCAGTGTCTGAGTGACTGGTGGTATCTGAGTGGTCTGCAGTGCAGCATGTTTGTGATCTGAGTGACTGGTGGTATCTGAGTGGTCTGCAGTATGTGAGTGACTGGTGGTGTCTGAGTGGTCTGCAGTATCTGAGTGACTGGTGGTGTCTGAGTGACTGGTGGTATCTGAGTGGTCTGCAGTATCTGAGTGACTGGTGATATCTGAGTGGTCTGCAGTGTCTGAGTGACTGGTGATATCTGAGTGACTGGTGGTGTCTGAGTGACTGGTGGTATCTGAGTGGTCTGCAGTGTCTGAGTGACTGGTGGTATCTGAGTGACTGGTGGTGTCTGAGTGACTGGTGGTATCTGAGTGACTGGTGGTATCTGAGTGGTCTGCAGTGTCTGAGTGGTCTGCAGTGTCTGAGTGACTGGTGGTGTCTGAGTGACTGGTGGTGTCTGAGTGACTGGTGGTATCTGAGTGGTCTGCCGTGTCTGAGTGACTGGTGGTGTCTGAGTGACTGGTGGTATCTGAGTGACTGGTGGTATCTGAGTGGTCTGCAGTGTCTGAGTGGTCTGCAGTGTCTGAGTGACTGGTGGTGTCTGAGTGACTGGTGGTATCTGAGTGACTGGTGGTATCTGAGTGGTCTGCAGTGTCTGAGTTGTCTGCAGTATCTGAGTGACTGGTGGTATCTGAGTGACTGGTGGTATCTGAGTGGTCCGCAGTGTCTGAGTGACTGGTGGTGTCTGAGTGACTGGTGGTGTCTGAGTGACTGGTGGTATCTGAGTGGTCTGCAGTATCTGAGTGACTGGTGGTATCTGAGTGGTCTGCAGTGTCTGAGTGACTGGTGGTATCTGAGTGGTCTGCAGTATCTGAGTGACTGGTGGTGTCTGAGTGACTGGTGGTATCTGAGTGGTCTGCAGTATCTGAGTGACTGGTGGTGTCTGAGTGAGTGGTGGTGTCTGAGTGACTGGTGGTATCTGAGTGGTCTGCAGTATCTGAGTGACTGGTGGTGTCTGAGTGACTGGTGGTATCTGAGTGGTCTGCAGTATCTGAGTGACTGGTGGTGTCTGAGTGACTGGTGGTATCTGAGTGACTGGTGGTGTCTGAGTGACTGGTGGTGTCTGAGTGGTCTGCAGTATCTGAGTGACTGGTGGTATCTGAGTGACTGGTGGTGTCTGAGTGACTGGTGGTGTCTGAGTGACTGGTGGTATCTGAGTGGTCTGCAGTATCTGAGTGACTGGTGGTATCTGAGTGACTGGTGGTATCGGAGTGACTGGTGGTGTCTGAGTGACTGGTGGTGTCTGAGTGACTGGTGGTATCTGAGTGACTGGTGGTGTCTGAGTGACTGGTGGTATCTGAGTGACTGGTGGTGTCTGAGTGACTGGTGGTATCTGAGTGACTGGTGGTGTCTGAGTGACTGGTGGTATCTGAGTGACTGGTGGTGTCTGAGTGACTGGTGGTATCTGAGTGACTGGTGGTGTCTGAGTGACTGGTGGTGTCTGAGTGACTGGTGGTATCTGAGTGGTCTGCAGTATCTGAGTGACTGGTGGTGTCTGAGTGACTGGTGGTGTCTGAGTGACTGGTGGTATCACTACAGCTGTTGCTAATATTATTATAACCTTTATTATTAATCCAAAATATCTGTACGGTATACCGATGAGCTCTGTTCTGATTGGCTGTGTTGCGACTCAAGCATTAGTGGGCGGGGTTAAATTGCTGTAAGCCCTGTAGGTCTATATGTGTTCATGTGTGTGACGTATTGCTGCCATGGTCGTCACTCTCAGACTTTAATAAAGTATATTTTAGGAAATCGTTTCAGATTAATTTGGGACAGAACGCGTAGCAGCACCTGTTTGTCCGGGAAGCTGTAATTGGTTTAGATTTATTTTTATTTATAATAAATGTAAATGTATGAGCGCTAACCGCGCGCGCTGTTTCTGCCTTGCGGGTACGGCCGCGCGCATGCGCGCTGGCTCTCTTCCGCGTTTCCGCCCCGCTTCCTCCTCCTGAGTGTCGACGAGGTTCTGATTATTTAGATCAGATTATTAGAGGTTCTGATTATTTTGTCTGATTTTATTAACTTGCTGTGTTTCGTTAGTTCTCTGTGTCTCGCGCCAGTGCGGATCTCGTGACGCTGCTTCTCCTCCAGAAGGTCTGAAATGTCTAAACCGCCGCCCAAACCAGCGAAACCAGGTAAGAAGAGCTGAGAACTTCTCAGACTGTAGATGTGGAACTCTTTCAGAACCTGCTGAGCTCCTGAAGCTGGATCTGGATCTGGATCTGTGTTTAAAGCTAGAGTTCTCCTCGGAACTCTCTGCTCCACCTTAAATGCCTGAGGCGCCTTAATGTAACTGCTGCGCCGTTTAAGGTGGAAGAGTTCCACTGAGCAGCTGGTGGTCCCCCCCCCCTCCCAGCTCACTCTGACAGCCACTGGGGGTCCTGCAGCAGTGCAGTAGCAGTAACGAGTCTGTTGTTGGCGGGGGGTGGGGTGGGGGGGTGGGGGGGTGTTTAGATGTTCTGTGTTTGTTCAGAGTTCTGTCCTGCAGGGTCTTTCTGTCTCTGTCCAGCTGCGGGGTCCACTGCGTGTCCATGTTCGGCCTGTTAAAGTCGGACACCACTTCCCCAATTACACCACCAACCGCCAGCGCATGCAAATCTCTGGCGTGAGCGTGTGAGAGGAGCGCGCTCAGCAGAGCGGCGGAGGGGGGGGGGGTTGGTGGTGGTAGTGGTGGGGTTGGGGGGGTAGCAGGTTTGGGCGTGTTTAATAGACACAGTGAGTTTCTGCAGCTTGTGTTGGCGCCGCTGATCCAGGCCGGTCACTCTGTGTTTACAGGCCAGGTGAAAGTGTTCCGGGCCTTGTTCACCTTTGACCCGCGCACGGTGAGTCAACCTGCTGACGCTCAGCCTAACAATATTGTACTTAACTGACCGCAACTGACCGTAACGGACCACTCTCATATAGTAATTGACCTTAAATTATTTTTGACTGGTCCTAACTGACCGTAGCATACCATACTGAACCATATTAGGCCTTAAATGACCTCAAATGACCTTTGTCTGACCATCCCAAATTATATTGGACCATATTAGTCTATAATAGGCTAGAACAAACTGTATTGGGCCTTAACCCTTACCTTAACCTTAACCTTAACCTTAACCTTAACCTTAACCCTAACCCTAACCTAACCCTAACCCTAACCCTAACCTAACCTTTACCTTAACCTTAACCTTAACCCTAACCCTAACCTTAACCTAACCCTAACCCTACCCTAACCTTTACCTTAACCTTAACCTTAACCTTAACCTTAACCCTAACCCTAACCTTAACCTAACCCTAACCCTACCCTAACCTTAACCTAACCCTAACCTTAACCTAACCCTAACCTTAACCTAACCCTAACCTTAACCTAACCCTACCCTAACCCTAACCCTAACCCTAACCTTAACCTAACCCTACCCTAACCTTTACCTTAACCTAACCCTAACCCTAACCTTAACCTAACCCTAACCCTAACCCTTAAATAAACCTTAACTGACCCTATATGACCGTAACTCACTGTAAATAACCCTAACTGACTAACTGTACTGACACACACACACAGACACACATACATATATACACACAGACACACATACATATATACACACAGACACACATACACATACATATATACACACACACACAGACACACATACATATATACACACACACACACATACATATACACACACACATACACACACATACACACACACACACACACACAGACACACATACATATATATACACACACACACACACAGACACACAGACACACATACATATACACACACAGACACACATACATATACACACACATACATATATACACACTCACATACATATATACACACACATTCATATATACACATACATACACACACACACACACACACACACACACATACATATATACACACACAGACACACATACATATACACAAACACATACACATACATACACAAACAGACACACATACATACACACACACACACATACACACACAGACACACACATACATATACACACACACACACACACATACATATATACACACACACAGACACACATACATATATACAGACACACACACACACATACATATATATACACACACAGACACACATACACAGACACACATACATACACACACACATATACACACACAGAGACACACACACAGACACACATACATACACACACACACACATACACATACATATATATATATACACACACACAGACACACATACATATACACACACACATATATACACACACACAGACACACATACATATACACACACACAGACACACATACAGACACACACAGACACACATACATATATACAGACACACACATTCACACACACACACACACACACATACATATATACACACACAGAGACACACATACATACACACACACACATATACACACACAGAGACACATACAGACACACACAGACACACATACATATATACAGACACACACACACACACACACATACATATATACACACACACAGACACACATACATATACACACACATACACACACACATACACACACACACAGACACACATACATACACACATACACAGACACACATGCACAGACACACACATATATACACACACACAGACACACATACATACACACACACACAGACACACATACACACAGACATATATATATATATAAACCGATCATCAGACTCTAATCTATCATCTGATCAGAACTGACCAGAACTGACCATAGATAAACATGCATGACCCTGTCTGACCGTAACTGACCATAGTTGAGCATAACTAATCTTAGCAGATCAAAACAGACCCTGTCTGACAGTGACTTTCTCTGTCTGACCGTAACTGACCGTAACTGACCGTAACTGACCATAACTGACCGTACAGTATGGAAGCTGAACTGTAATGAATTCTGATTGATGTTTCAGCCGGATGAGCTTTACTTCGAGGAGGGAGATATATTATACATCTCAGACACGGTGAGTTTCCTCCTCATCTGATACACGTTACAACGGAGTGTTTGTTACGTAACTGATGTTTTGGTTTATAGAGTGACAGTAACTGGTGGAAAGGAACCTGCAGAGGAAGGACCGGCCTCATTCCCAGTAACTACGGTCAGTCACATTCTCAAATTCACAACAAACCTACAGCACTGGTGTGTTACGGCACTGAAGTGTGTGTTACGGCACTGAAGTGTGTGTTACAGTACTGGTGGTGTGTTGTGTTACTGAAGTGTGTGTTACAGTACTGTTGAGTTACGGCACTGAAGTGTGTGTTACAGTACTGTTGGTTTGTTGTGTTACTGAGGTGTGTGTTACAGTACTGGTGGTGTGTTGTGTTACTGAAGTGTGTGTTACAGTACTGGTGAGTTACGGCACTGAAGTGTGTGTTACAGTACTGTTGGTTTGTTGTGTTACTGAGGTGTGTGTTACAGTACTGGTGGTGTGTTGTGTTACTGAAGTGTGTGTTACAGTACTGGTGAGTTATGGCACTGAAGTGTGTGTTACAGTACTGGTGAGTTATAGCACTGAAGTGTGTGTTACAGTTCTGGTGTGTTACGGCACTGAAGTGTGTGTTACAGTACTGGTGTGTTAAGGCACTGAGGTGTGTGTTGCAGTACTGGTGTGTTACGGCACTGAAGTGTGTGTTACAGTACTGGTGGTGTGTTGTGTTACTGAAGTGTGTGTTACAGTACTGGTGGTGTGTTGTGTTACTGAAGTGTGTGTTACAGTACTGGTGGTGTGTTGTGTTACTGAAGTGTGTGTTACAGTACTGAAATGTGTGTTACAGTACTGGTGGTGTGTTGTGTTACTGAAGTGTGTGTTACAGTACTGTTGGTTTGTTGTGTTACTGAAGTGTGTGTTACAGTACTGGTTGTGTGTTGTGTTACTTGCGTGTGTTACAGTACTGAAGTGTGTGTTACAGTACTAGTGGTTTGTTGTTACTTAAGTGTGTGTTACAGTACTGGTGGTGAGTTACGGCACTGAAGTTTGTGTTACAGTACTGGTGTGTTGTGTTAGTGAAGTGTGTGTTACAGTACTGGTGTGTTGTGTTAGTGAAGTGTGTTACAGTACTGGTGTGTTGTGTTACAGTACTGGTGTGTTGTGTTAGTGAAGTGTGTGTTACAGTACTGGTGTGTTGTGTTAGTGAAGTGTGTGTTACAGTACTGGTGTGTTGTGTTACTGAAGTTTGTGTTACAGTACTGGTGTGTTGTGTTACAGTACTGGTGTGTTGTGTTACTGAAGTGTGTGTTACAGTACTGGTGTGTTGTGTTACAGTACTGGTGTGTTGTGTTACAGTACTGGTGTGTTGTGTTAGTGAAGTGTGTGTTACAGTACTGGTGTGTTGTGTTACTGAAGTGTGTGTTACAGTACTGGTGTGTTGTGTTACAGTACTGGTGTGTTGTGTTACTGAAGTGTGTGTTACAGTACTGGTGTGTTGTGTTACAGTACTGGTGTGTTGTGTTACTGAAGTGTGTGTTACAGTACTCGTGGTGTGTTGTGTTACTGAAGTGTGTTATTTTTCCCTCACAGTGGCAGAACAGGCGGAGTCTATTGATAACCCTTTGCACGAGGCAGCTAAGAGAGGTGCTCCACACTCCACCTACACACTCCACCTACACACAGAGAGCTTTACCACTTACACACGTAACAGACCTGCCTCTAGCTGTGTCACTATTTAATGATGCTCAATGATGTCTTCTACATGATGATAATGATAATAATAAAAGTAATAATAATAACAACAATAGTAATAATAATAATAATAATGATAATAATAATAATAATAACAACAATAGTAATAATAATAACGATAATAATAATAATAATAGTAGTAATAATAATAATAATTATAATAATTAATAAAGGTTTATTGTGTTTTACAGTTTTAAATCTCAGTGATGTGTGTGTGCAGGTAACCTGAGCTGGCTGAGAGAGTGTTTGGATAACAGAGTCGGCATTAACGGACTGGATAAAGCCGGAAACACAGCGCTGTACTGGAGCTGCCACGGAGGACACAGAGGTCATAAACTCATAACATACTCACATACGCTCAGGTGTGCGCTCAGGTGTGCGCTCAGGTGTGCGCTCAGGTGTGCACTCAGGTGTACGCTCAGGTGTTTTCACATTTATGCATTATATCTACTTGAACACACAGATTTCAAATGATGTACAAAACTGAATACTTCTGCACCATCACACACACACACACGCCGTCACACACACACACACACACTCGCACACACACGCCGTCTCACACACACACACACACACACCGTCACACACAGACACACACATACACACGCCGTCACACACACACACACACACACACGCCGTCACACACACCAACGCATACACACCCCGTCACACACACACACCATCACACACACACCATCACACACACACGCCGTCACACACACACACACACACACACACACACACACAAACATACACACTCCGTCACACACACCGTCACACACACACACTGTCACACATACACCATCACACACACACACACACCATCACACATACACTGTCACACACATACACACACCGTCACACACACACACACACCGTCACAGGCACACAAACATACACACATACACACACCGTCACATACACACACTCACACACACATACACACACCGTCACACACAAACATACACACACACATACATCGTCACACACACACAAACACCGTCACACACACACAAACACCGTCACACACACACCATCACACACAAACATACACACACACATACATCATCACACACACACACAGTCCTCTCAGCCCAGTGTATTCAGTGTGTGTATGTAACACACAACAATTATATACACAAACTAGCACTCGCACTTACTGTGCAGAAGCCCTTCATCTCACTGTGTGTGTGTGTGTGTGTGTAGATGTGGTGGAGCTGTTGCTTAGCCAGCCGAACTGTGAAATTAATCAGCAGGTGAGTCAATTCAACAAATTACAGTTTTATATGTAGATGTTATGGTGTGTATAGTGATATGTTTAGATGTTATGGTGTATATAGTGATGTATGTAGATGTTATGGTATG
>CM038725.1:40101859-40120662 GCA_021613375.1 Megaleporinus macrocephalus
AGCTGTAATGACCTAATTAAAGCTGTGTTGACAATCAGGGATTATATGTAACAGAATATTAGTGTTGGGAACATGTGTTAGAATAGAGACATTATTAGTCCATTTACATTTTGTGAAGGTAGGATTTAGAAGTTATTGGTTACATCTTTATCAGAATGTCTTTGCACTAAAAATAAAACAAGAACAGTGGTTGTTTATTAAACATTTTATCATCACTTTGTGTAAGACACAACTTTTTTACTGTCACAGAAGTTCCTGAGTAGACTAATAAATTAGTGTTATCTGTTACTAATCCAAGTGTAACTGAGCTCTGCTAAAGTCTGAATATACTGATAAATCAGTCTACTCACGTTTAACTAAGTGTATTCAGTATTTAGCCATCACTACTTTTCCTAAGCGTTTTGTCCAACCCTGTTTGATTTGTGTCAAGCTGTGTTGACCTGTTTTGATTTGTGACAATTTATGTTGATATTCAGTGTTATTTTTAAATTAAAGTTTAGAAATGTTTATTAATTTTAGGGAACATCTTTGAAAATTCAAAGTTTCATTTTTGTTACAAACGTGGGTAATTTTAACTGAAAGGCAAGGCAAAGTGAAAATGTGATTATTTTAAATGTGTTAATATAAGCATGCTGTTTTTAGTCAATTAAAAGAAAGTAAATTGTTCAGATTAACAGCAGACAGCTTTAAGTTTAGCAAACAAAATCAGACGGGATTGCAGAAAATTATAACAACATGTCATCAAGAAGCTTTAGCTAAGGCTAACACATTCAAATAAAACCACTAACAGTTGTAAGGAGCACTTTACAATTCCCAAACATGTAAACATGAACCCTCACGTGTTCTGTCTCATTCCGTCTGTAAGGAAATTAAAGATGGATGTTTTTGCAGTATATAACACATTTGAACTCCACTTGTGTTCACAAAAAACAGTTATATCTAGTTTAAAAAATGCAGTAACATGGAAGTATGTAAAACAATGTAGACAACACAGATTTTTATTGTTTTAAAATGTCAAGTTTTCAGAATATCATCACTGTCTAGGAAAAAACATGTCAACATCATTTAATGCCACAGCTGACTTTAATGATAAATGGACCAATAGAAAATTTCCAAAATTCCTGTTCTATTGACTACACTGAAAGTAAAGAGCGTTTTTAGCCTCTTCTGTACAGCTGCCATTTTGGACATACTTGTTTTTCTTTGGACAGCAACGATATATGTTTTGGAATATAATATGGGCTTGAATCTGTTTTGTAGCACAGTGATAAACAGTATAATATTTTAAATTGCAGATGATTTAGGTGTGTTTCAGTAAACTTAAATTCAACTTTATTATTTGAACACACAAATATTATGAATGCAGCGTTCTGCATCATGAAATGTGTAAATCTGCATGTGTGTCAAGATGTGCAATTCCATAGTAATTGATTACATAATTTAGGAGACCACATTGGCAAACATCAACTAATTACTAATGTACTAGTTACTAATGGTTACAAATAAACAAACCAAACAAAAAAGAAAACAAACCACAAACATAAAAAGATATGTGGATGCTTTAAATACAGTCTCAGAATAATTTTTAGCTTATTAAAGATTAAGCTAAAATACTAAGATTAAGCTAATATCATGTGATGCTTGATTTCATATTTTATGTTTTATATATTTATATATTTTAATTCTTCACTGCTTCATTGCAGGCTAGCTGGCAGTAATTTCATCAAGGAATCCTGTAAAAAATTCTACTCTTCTCTACAATCAATAAACTCATCCCTGAAAGAGCTGGACCTCACTAACTATAACCTGCAGGATTCAAGAGTGGAACTAGTCTCTGCATTACTGCTGTAATCAAACTAACAAAAGTAAAAAAGTCAATTTACAATTCCCAAACAAGTAGACATGCTGACGTGTTCTGTCTTATTTAGTCTTCAATATTTAATAATTTTTTATAATTTTATATTAACAGATTTTAGGTCCGTTTGTGTTCACAGAAACGGTTCAATGTTAATTGATTAAAGTTATATAAAATAATATAAAATACAGTAACATGGAAGTATGTAAAACAATGACCTGATGACATACCAGTGGAGGTATGGAAATGTCTAAGAGAGATGGCAGTGAGGTGGCAGTGAGAGCTGGACCTCACCAACAATAACCTGCAGGATTCAGGAGTGGATCTGTGTCAGTGTTTTGGTCAGGAGTGTCCAGGCTGGCTCTGGGTCAGTGTTTTTGTCAGGAGTGTCCAGGCTGGCTCTGGGTCAGTGTTTTTGTCAGGAGTTCCAGGCTGGCTCTGGGTCAGTGTTTTGGTCAGGAGTTCCAGGCTCGCTCTGGGTCAGTGTTTTTGTCAGGAGTGTCCAGGCTGGCTCTGGGTCAGTGTTTTTGTCAGGAGTTCCAGGCTGGCTCTTTTTCAATTAATTGAGTAAATTGGATATTTGGATGTCTTTGCATAGTGTCTTTTCAATGTCGATTCATGACATAATTGTTGTGTTGGGGTTTTTCCATTTTAGTAGGTATTGAAGCTGATTTGCAAGAAAATAGTGGAAGACATTTGGGGCTTCTAGGCCGCCTTCGAATTTTGTAATGTGGAGAGTTTAATTCTAGGTTGTTTATTTTTCCAATAAAATCTAGTTATTATAGTGTATATATATACTTATAAGTTAAGTTTAAACAACTCTGATAGCCTGGGGGAAATGTTAATATCCAGATATGTGATGTAATTAGAGCAAAAGGGGATTAGTAGTGTTTTAATTTTTTCATTAAGCTTATTCATATTTAATGGAAGGATTGTGTATTTTGACCAATTGATGGATTATTCTGAGATTATTTTAAATAGTTTCAATAGTTTAAAGTGTTTCTGTTATTGATGTCATTTGGTTTTGTAAAAAAAGTAAGATATCATTGGCCTTTAAGGAAGCATATTTGGTTGAGATAAATTAAATTTTGGATAACTGTTTCAATTCTATTGGCTAGAGGGTAAAGGAGATGGTTGCAATATTAATGTTAGCTGGTAGTGTCATGTTTTGTTATATTTCTGACATCATTCTGAGAAAAAGTGGGGCTAGAGCTGGCCAAAAGTGTTTGTAAAACTCGGCAGGATATCCAGCAAATGCTACAAGGTTCATCCTCAATATACACTAAAATTTCAATAAAGGTTGATTATTGATTGTTAATTATTTATTGTGTCTCTTAATATGACACAACATACTGGGAAAACAACTGCCCTAAAAAGAACTGGATCTCAGTAATAATAGGATTCAGGAGCAGACAAATACACATTTTAACTGGAGACACTCAGATGAACTTTTTGTGAATTTATTCCTGAATTTAAAAGGCTAACAGTATACGTTAACAGTATAAGTTAAAATAATTCAACTTTTGCAAACTAAACAACATGATTCTAGTTGCAAAACAAGGAAGCAGGACAGAGCCCACTGATTAATTTGCCCATTACTGATGTGCCATTTTACCTAATATCCTGAATAATCTGGAGTTGCAAAGTCCTGCCACTCACTGTACAGTGAGACTTTTCCGGAATTGGTCTAGTCCTGCTGCAAGAGGAGGACAAAACAGATGCCCTGTGCAGTACATAAGCCAGAAACAGTTCACAAGAGAAGTAGATACAGTGAAAGAAGAGCCTCTGGGAATTACATGAGCTTTTAACAATCTAAAATACTTCCTCATTGGCAACAGATTAACTAAAATGGGTACAATGGATAAAATACAACAATGTTAGCATAACCAGAGGGTATATCCCCCTGCAAGTGAAGTACAATGCAGGAAACCAGAATGCTGTTGCAAAAAGTTTCTCCCTCATTACAATAACGAGTGATAACATGATTGTTAAAGGAATACTCTCAGGTAAAGCTGTTTCATTCATGAACCTCTGTTGCCCCCTAGCTATTCTTTCTAAGGTTTTTGTAGAATTTGCAGATTTTGCATCTGGGGATTTTAATTGTCATCTTAATCCCTCTCTTGATAAGCACCACCTAGTGCTTCACCTCCCACAAGGCAAATTAAGACTGCTTGGAGGCAGTGTCAAACTAATGACTTCGAGTTTCCTATTTTTCTGCCCAACACAAAGCCCATATTGACTATTTTTATTCCTTCATCAAAAGCATGTTTGGTCCTCTTATATACTATTAGTAGTGTCATATTATCAGACCATGCCCCATTCTATATGGTATATTCTCTTTGTGCAGAAGACGCAATGTCAAGGCAATGGAGATTCCAAACATACCTCCTCAAACACAACAGTTTCACTTCATATTTTACTTCAAAATTTAAGCTGTTTTATTCAGTCAAGTCCAGTCCACTGACAATCCTTCTATTCTTTGGGAGACATGTAAAGCTTACTCCCCAGGCCTGATTTAGTCTTTTGTAGCATCTAAAAGATGTCAAAGAGTGAGCAGCAGAAAATTCTGTCTAGATTAGTGGACCCAGAGAAAGAGCACATATCTAATCCTAGCGCAAATGTTCTCAAGGAAGTGACAGCAGCACGTTTGACATTTTTTAATCTTTTCTATTACAGGATTCTGAGCAAATTCTTAAATTCGCTAGACAGAAGCTATACGAGTTTGTCTGGCAAATCTTGTTAAAAAAACCTCAGAAGATTCTCAAACAATTGCCTCAGCTATGACCTCAAATGGTGTTAGGTCTTTTAATACCAAAACTATTAACAAAGAATTTGCATCATTTTATTTCAAGCTCTATATGTCAGAAGAGCCTGACAATGCCCCAGCCCTTTCACACTTATTTTTTTATATTTAAGACTTCCTTAGGCTACAGAAGTACAAAAACTTTAATTCAATGATTTAATTACAAGAGAGAAAGCTACTGGCTTTAAAATGTATGCGATCAGGAAAGGCCCCAGGTCCAGGCGGTTTCAGGTGTGAGTTTTATAAGGAATTCAGTGGTTTGCTTATAGACCAACTGCTTCCTATGTTTAACCACTCTTTTGAAAATGGGATCCTACCTCAATCACCTACGTAGCCCAATATCTCCCTTATCTTAAGAAAAGGAAAAATGCCCTTATAATTGTGCCTTCTATAGGCCAATAGCCCTACTCAACTCAGATCAAAACTTGCTCTCCCAAATATTAGCCATGCGTTTGGAAAAGGTGAGGCCTCATATTGTCAAGGAGGACCAGACTGATTTTATTAAGGGGTGTAATTCTTGTGATAACATGAGAAGGCTCCTTAATATTATTCAGAAATCCAAGATGTCCAAAGAACCTGCCCTTGTGCTTTCTCTTGATGTTGAGAAGACTTTTGATCCGGTGGAGTGGTTTTATTTGTTTTATGCACTAAAGGAATTTGATATGGGTGATGATTTTACCAGATGGATCCAGGTGCTTTACAACGCACCGATGGCTGCAGTTCTGACTAACAGGATGAGATCTGGTAATTTCCCACATTATGGTGGTAATAGACAGGGCGGCCCCCTAAGCCCATTGCCCTTTGATATTGCTACTGAACCGCTGGCTCAAGCTACAAGGCAGAATGCTTTGATATCTGGCATACTCATTGGAGAGAGGGAGCATAAAATTTATATCTATGCTGATGACCACAAACTTCTATTCCCTGCCTGATTCAAACCATCTCAGCATTTGGCAACTTTTCTGGGTATAACATTAATTTAAAAAAAACAAAAACTTTACTATCTCTTCAACAATTGCAGCACCGGCACTGTTTAAATAACAGAGAATGTTTTAGATATTTACAAGTAAAAAGTACAATACTAACAACGACTAATACCACTTCACAAGTTGAAAGGGCTCTATCTTTACAAACATCAAAAAAATGCACTAATGTTTTCTACAAAGCCCTACTTACCAACTCCTCTATCACCTCCCAAAGCTGGCCTGGGAAGATGATCTGGGCATCTCAATAGATGATCCAGATTGGCAGAAGGTATGATCCTATGCTATGAAAATATCTGTCTGTAATGGAACTAAATCCACACAGTTTAAAATTGTTGTATTATGCATATTTAACATCTGTCCTGCACATATATCCACTGCTTTTGGTAATTACTGGTCTGGTATTGTCTAAGAATTGTTTACAATTTTTGGTGTGCCAATAGAGCAGGACCCTATTTGTCTCCTTCTTGGATTCCCGGACTGTCACGTTGTAAATTCTGAGCATGAGAGAAACTTTAACTTGCTGACTTTTGCAGCTAGAAGGAACATTCTACACTTATTGAACAAGGATGCTGTTTCATGTTATAAATCAGGGCCTAATCTTATTATGGAATGTATCCCCAATTAATTCATTTCATGTATACTCCATTCTTCAATAGACAGCTTTTACAGAGTCTGGGACCCCTATTAGCAGCATATAAGCTCTACGCTGTTGTTCTCTTTAATACAACAGATTCCCAAATCGGCCTAGCTAGTTTTTGTCCTCTTATTGATGCCAATATTTTATGAATATATGTGTATGTACCTTCATGAGTTTTCTTTTTGTTTTGTGTCATTACTTATGTCATATCCTAAGATGTTTGGATTTGTGTTGTATACTGAAAATGCAATAAAATATATTTTAAAAAATGAATAAGATAAAATCAATAAAACTTGGTAAATGGAAGTGCAGCTTGTTCTTTCCCTTGTCTGCTTTACTTGTGCTGGAGAACCACAGTTGTAGAATTATCCCCATCTGCTGTACTGCAGGGAGACAACTCCTGAAAAATTCCAGAGCAGTACAGCAGTTTTTAAACAGCCTTGCTCAGATTATTTGTTTGGATGTCTAAAATATGAACTTTGGTAATATATTTGCAATATCATAACTGCACTTGGTCAGTGTCCTATTTCTCTGGAGAAGATTACAGAAGCCACTGGAAGTGATATAGACTTTTATCAGCAGACTTATAAATAAGTATTTAAGCATATTACACCTGTACCTCCTAAATAATAATGGTGGTTATTGGTAGTATTCCCTCTGGAACTATGACGTTTTTTAAGGAAGTAGTTGAAGAGAGGCCCGCGCACCAACCAATTTTAAATCCAAAACATATTTTTCTTTTATTATGTTTTTATTTTATTTCTTCTATTTCCACCAAAATCAACAGTGTAATTCAGTCAATTATAGCCACATACTGAAATTGCCTTATAAATACATTTCAATTATTTTACGGAAGCAGAATATGACCATGAAGTCAGCCAAAAACAGAATAAATAAGCTCCTTTTGCTGGAACACAGCCAGTAAAATTGTAAGAAGCTGCAATCCCTGCTGTAGGAGCATAACCAATTAAATTGCAATAGAGCATATAATCTCGCAATAATGTCTAGGCTACGCTAACATTTGTTGGAAATTAACAAAAATGATATTTGTTTAATATCTGGGCATCATTACTGTAGTTTACCAGCAGCTGGCTTCTCATCTACCCTTGTTTTGTTTTGTTTGCATCTATGGCACTTCACCAGCTAGATTCATACTATAAGTTTATTCTATTAAAAACATTCATTGTGGAGACTCTTAAGTTGCACTGCACTGCTTAAGTGACACAATTGTTTCTTAGCAATTCCTAGTTTTCTAGGAGTCATATTTTGTTAGCTTTAAGAAAATTAATTTGGCTTTTACATTAAATCATTAAATATAGAAAGTATACATTGAGTGGATTATCTTACATTTACATATAAAGTGTGGTCAGGTTTTGTAGAAGTATTGGAAGCTTTCTAGTTCAGTGTAGTTGCTGCCTCTGAGTCTAACTTTAAGGAAGTCTTGTGCTTATTTAGTAAATTGGAAAACGCTGAAGATTGTGTTTTTGCCAGTTCTTGCTGGATAGCTCGGCGACAATGTGCTGTAGCCACAAAGAACATCCTCAATTCCTGACTGGTAAAAAGTAGGTACTTTAGCTTCCTCCGTCACCACATTCATGAGACTAATCGGTATGTTGGGGAACTAGGCTTGTGATTGGACATGTCTGAAGTGCCCTTGAGGAAGATACCCAACTGCTCAACTGCTCCGCGGTACAGTGGATAAGGCTGCCCACCACTCTGGGCAAGTGTGGAAAATAATTTTTGCTCAATAATAATAATTCTTGGTTCAGGAGATTGAACCAACGACCTTCTGATCCAGCACACAGCTGCCCCTGCAGTGTAGCCTACATCAAATCATCAGCATTTTACTGGATGGCATACATTCTCTGCATGTTCAAATGTATAACAAGGAATATAGCTTATACAAGCGAATGCAGTCTATAAAGTGTGCATACTGTTTTTTTCATATCCAGGCAGATGTAGCTATGCAAGCTCTCCTATCCATTTTGACTCCTATGAACTGACAAGACATATCACATTAGAATGAATCAGATTAGTCATAATCAACCAATCATGCTTTGAGTTATAATGTGTGGGCCCAACTTCATGAAACATCACTCTGTGCCTTCTGGAACTTCTAGACACGTCATGGATTGTGAATATCAGCAAATGAACCAGTAGTTTGTCAGAAACTGAAAGCAACAACAGCAGCTCACTGCTGGGTCACTGTGAAGCCAATATAAGATAAAAGATGCGCTAATATGTCTTTCACAAGCTTCAAATAAGAAATGAAATGTCTTTTAGACAGGAATGGCAAAAAAAAGCTTTCTAAATCACTGACGCTAGCTCAGATTTTACATCAGTTCCTCAAAGCTATTAAAACCTTTGCATTATAATGACACCTGGTGGTTAAAAGCATGAACAGCAGCTACAAGTGTACCGTGTTCTGGGACATAGAATAGGATAGATGTTCAAATTTAAATTTTCTAGTGAATTAAATGATGTAATAAGTTTAAAAAAGAAGATAACTGGTGAAATACATGATGCTACAGTCTGTGACGGGATCAGAAACATAAAACAACTTCTAGCTGTTACAGCAAACACTGGAAAAACCTCATGCACATATAAAGACACAAAGAAGTAGAATAGCAACACTATAAAGTTTTTCTCCATTAGATAAGCATTTGTTATTGGCCTGAAATCACAGAAAGCTTATTTTTAATCAGTTTCCTAATCAGTCACATGCTTTTGTCCCAATAATCTTGGACACCATTGACTAGTTGAGATTCTGGAAAATGAACCAAGCATATAGTGCGTAACTGTAAAGTGTGTTGGTTTTTATGACACATGCTCTGGTGCTTCAGTATTAATTTGAAGATTTATGAGTCTATGTTTAATCTAGAACTGCTAGATGGTGATGTTACATTTTGGTGCCTACATATGCAAGAAGTTATCAGCTGCAGCGTTTGAGGTGGAATCAAAAGTTTTAATAAGAAGCTAACTTCAGCCATGTCAGGAAATGTTCATGTGAATTGATGTTAGTTTATGTTTTGACAGAATTTTTACTTTTGTGGCCAAGTTCAAGTTCATAGCTTGCCTGGTCCAGAGTATCACAGCAGAAATTAATAATGCATGGTCTTTAACTGTAGACAAGAACAACCTAAAGATGATGAGAAACACACTGTAAGTGGAACTGGAAGCCACTTACATGCAAAACTACAAGTTACCTCAACAGCCCATTTAGAGCTTTAAAAACAAGTAATTATATCACAATCATAGCATATGAACCATTCACAGCAAATTCTGACATTCCAATCCGCCCATGTCCTCCGTAGTCATAAGTTCCTGATCTTGGCTGACAGGAGTGGAACTTGAGGTAGTCCTCTGCTGTTGTAGCCCTGTCTTGCTCTGACCTTCACTGTTAGTTTATCCAATGCTGGCCATTCTCCACTGACCTCTTATCGACACAGTGTTCTCTCACAGAACTCCCGCTAACTGTATCCTGTGTAAACTGTGTAACGTGTGGAGCAGTGGTTTCCAACTGCAGAGTTTAACCAGATTTAAGTTCTATTTGTAACAATAGAGCATTCCGTTCAGGTTGACAGTAGCTGGGCTAAAATCTATCTATGCTCACAACTTTAGTTGAAGTTGTTTCTCTTTTATTTGTATAATATCCAGTCGTCATAAGTGGACATATAAATGGTGACAAACAGGGTGTTTTTATGCTTGACCACCTACAATTGAAATAGCCTTCATATCTCATCATGAAAAAAACACAAATTAAACAAGGAAAATACAGCAGTGGGCCAGAGGGCCAGTGATGAGTGGTCTTCCTTCTATTTTGGACAGGTAAAGGTAGCAGCACCTTATTCAAAAACTGGAAGATTTTAAATGCTGTTTGAGCAGATTTTGAAAATGCTAGTTAAATATAAGAGAAAGCAGGAGGCAAACAAATCCAGTTACTGGCTAATCTTTGAAAATCGCTTAGTAGTGTTTTTTCGTGTTGTTAGAATTACATTGTTATAATTGGCTGACAGGCTACTTTGATTAATTTTGCTTGCATGTTCAATGCCCTGGACTGCATTTCTCAAAACCATAATTGAACAAAACCCACGGGAACAATGGAGACACAGAAGGTTAGAAATGACGGTTTGTCTATTATTTAACCACTGCACTGGTGGGTTCAATCTCATGTGCCGCAAAAGGTTTTGTGGTGACTTCTGTGGAACACGACTTGGACAAGGTTGGGAACCTCTGCTCTAGAGAATACTGTGCATGAGAACGTTATCTTCAGAGTTGAACCTGAACGTCTGTCCTCATTCTGAGCAGTACCGTGATTTGCCTTCTGTGTGAATACGCTCATGTTTTTGGAGGCCACTCAGTTGACGAAAATTCTTCCGACACAGTGAGCAGTAGTACGGTTTCTCTCCGGTGTGAATGCGCATGTGTTTATTGAGATTACACCTGTCAGTAAAACTCTGTGAACACTCCGTACATTGATACGGTCTCTCTCCAGTGTGAATGCGCTGATGTGTTTTGAGATTCCCTCTGTCACTAAAACTTCTCCCACACTCTGAACACTGATACGGCCTCTCTCCGGTGTGAATACGCTGGTGTCTTTGCAGAGTGCCTTGAATTGTAAAACTCTTTCCACACTCGGTGCACTGATAGGGCTTCTCTCCGGTGTGAATGCGCTGGTGGTTTCGTAGATGACTCTTTTGATAAAAACTCTTTCCACACTCTGAGCAGTAAAATGGTTTCTCTCCTGTGTGAATACGTTGATGTGTTTGGAGATTACTCCGCTGATAAAAACTCTGTCCACAATCTAAGCAGTGATACGGTTTCTCTCCTGTGTGAACGCGCTGGTGTATTTTGAGATGACTCTGCTTTTTAAAACCTTTCCCGCACTGTAAGCAGTGGTGAGCTCTCTCTTTGTCTGCGCTGAGAGATGTGCTTGCGTAAACGGTATCAGAGGATGTCTGATGAGAACCAGCGCTTTTGTTCGATGCCATACTCTCAGAGTTAACCTTCCTCTGTTCCTCTGTTGATGATAGCAAGAGTAGGTAGGTCAGTCCACTCTAGAGGAGAGAAAGTAAAAGAACACAAGAGTGAAAACCATGTGCCTAAAGTAGACAATGTTCGGTTAATTGACAAATGAATAAAACTAACAGAGTTCAGAGTACTTTCTCCACCTACCTTGTTTTGTTCTGGACCACTAGACTTTCCAGATTGGTCCGAATCGAATTAACTAATTAAATTAAAGCTGACCACTGTCTGGACCTAAGGAACAAAGGTTTGTCCAATGTGGTCAAAAGAAGTGGTCCTGGTCTGGATCAAGCTGAATCACGTTCCTGTATGTTTGTATTGTGGTAACACTGTTTTGGATGGTTTGGAGTAATTAGAGGAAGTTGAGGCAGGCTTAGTTCATCCACTGAACAACAGAAGAAGAAGAATGAGCTGCAGTACCGCATGAAAAGAGGAGGAGATAAAATATTTAACTGTAATTTGGTCTGACCAAAAGAATCTAAATGAACGTAGATTATATACTTAATCCCAGAGGGAAATTTAAGATCTCACCCATGCAGTGAAACTCACATATACACACACTAGTGAACAGACACATAGACACATAGGGGGCAGTGAGCACACTTGCTCGGTGGGCAGCCCTACCACAGTGCCCGGGGAGCAGTCAGGGGTTAGGTGCCTTGCTCAAGGGACTTCAGTCGTGTCCTGTCAGTTTATGGGATAGAATCAGCAACCTTCCAGTCACAAGGCTGGTTCCCTCCAGACCACAACTGCCCCACTTGGGTAATAACGTATAAATACCAAAACTTACACATAAATTTTGAGACTAGCACAGAACGCAATAACATTGGCAACTGACAACAAAGAGACTGTAGCAGCCGTTTACAGTAGCCTTATACTTGATGCACAACAAGTGGTGTGATGTGCGAGCCCCACACACTGAAGGAATAAATCTGAATAGAGATTTGCTCTGCAGGTTCACAGGTGTGTATATGAAAGCCTTATTACATAATTTCACTGAGAAGATCAGACGTAGGGCTACAAATCCAGCAATGTCAGGTATAAGAAAACCCAGCTCACGTGTTTGAAGATGATACGATGTGGGTAGGTCATAAAAATCACCCAGAATTTTAGTTTTTAGATATTCAGGAGGTCCACAAGGTTAATTTGGAGGTCCTGAATCCCCCAGAACTAGTTTATCTTCGGTTGGGGCTGAAAGGCTCTGACAGTCCAAAGTGTGGATCACTTCACAAAATGGTATGGAATGGTTCCTTTTAGATCCACTACATAGTAAAACAGTTCTTGAGATTGATGGAGAATGTTGTATAAGGTGTTTTATACATATATATATATATATATATATTATACAAATTTTTTCCCCCAACAAAAAGAGCAAGAAAAGCATTCTGCATGTAAACTCACCTCATATCTACTCCATCATTGTTTCTTCAGCTTCTTATTTCAATATTTACCTTAAAGGGTAACGTCATCCATTTCTCAAATTTCCTGCATAGTAAGACATAATTAAAACTTGATGATGGAAACCAGATGTTTACCTCTAAAGGCTTCCTCACAGAATGTTATGACATGAAATGGTTATGAATACATAGATTGCCCAATGTGTTATTTCGACCTTAAAAATGAATGGTGGAGGGATACATGCAGGATGCTGTAAGCTTAAAATAGTCCTCAAAGAAAACCTAGTATTTTCAGATCTTCCACATTTTACCATCAACATCCAGATAAACTCAGAAGACACGTGTAGCTTCACTGGTGGGTTTCATAGTAAATACAATGTGTAGATTAGTGTTGTAGACATGGAGACCCCTGGTTACCTTCACCACCACTGTAAACATCATCACCACCACTGTAAACACCATCACCACCACTGTAAACACCATCACCTCCACTGTAAACACCATCACCACCACTGTAAACACCATCACTGTAAACACCATCACCTCCACTGTAAACACCATCACCTCCACTGTAAACACCATCACCACCACTGTAAACATCATCACCACCACTGTAAACATCACCACCACTGTAAACATCACCACCACCACTGTAAACACTATCACCACCACTGTAAACATCAACACCACCACTGTAAACACCATCACCACCACTGTAAACACCATCACCACTATAAACACCATCACCACCACTGTAAACACTACCACTGTAAACACCATCACCACCACTGTAAACAACATCTGAAGCATCTCACACCTTGGTGGAAGTCATCCAGCAGGAAGGTGGAACAGGAACGTGCAGGAGAACATGGAGGTAATTTTGTGGATAAAACTAAACATCTATAACTAAAACATTTCTTAATGCAGTGAAAAGTCCAGTGGACATGACGGTCTAAACCTGGTGACGCTAATCACAGGATCCAGTTTTAGATCAGGAGTAATAAACTACCACTCGCCGTTTAATACGAGCACATATTACCAATACATACTATATTATATTACTGATAATGTCAAAATTCTACAAAAAGAATAAATACAATTAACAGAGCTGATTTAAACACATTCCACCTTAACAGCCTCGCGCCACAGGGTAAGTGCTGAACCATTTAAGGTGGAACAGGAATCTGGAGAACAGGAATCTGACCTCCACCTTGTTTTAACTGCATATTAAAACTCTAAGACTGAACACGACGACTGAGCTGATCCAAACACGGCGGCTGTTTACCTTCAGCAGATCAGCTCCTCTCTGTCAACTCTGCTCGGTGTCCAGTGAGAAGGCTGACGTCAGATCAGATTGCTCAGGTTTTTTGGCGGTGCTGATCGGATACACTGACTGTAGATCAGTTCTTCTGTTGCTGTAAACAGACCCACACCGCAGCTGCTTCTTCTCCTTTTCCGCTTTACTGGCGCTGGAGAGCCGCAGCTGAAGAATTAGCGCCCCCTTCTGGACTCCAGGGGGAACATTACACTGGACCACATGAACCCCCACCCGTTTTGTGGATCCACACCGCCACGTGCTGCAGATCAGATTCAGCAGATAAAAGATAATCCTGAAAAGAGAAGAAGCTCTGTACAAACTCTGAGCAGCTGTCTTTGAACTTCAGCACTTTAATAATCTGAGTTGTGACAGCGCATGTTAATATAGGTTAATGTGTGTATATATATTAATAAATGTATGTTAATGTATGTTAATGTGTGTATATATATTTATAAATGCATGTTAATGTATGTTAATGTGTGTATATATATTTATAAATGCATGTTAATATAGGTTAATGTGTGTGTGTGTGTATATATATATATATATATATATATATATATATATATATATATATATATATATATATATATATATATATATATGCATGTTAATGTATGTTAATGTGTGTGTATATATTTATGAATGCATGTTAATGTATGTTAATGTGTGTATATATATTTATAAATGCATGTTAATGTATGTTAATGTGTGTATATATATATTTATAAATGCATGTTATTGTATGTTAATGTGTGTGTATATATTTATAAATGCATGTTAATGTATGTTAATGTGTGTGTGTGTATATATATATATATATATATATATATATATATATATATATATATATATATATATATATATATATTATATAGCAGTGCTGAAGGTGTGTGAGCAGGTGTGTCCCGACCAGATTCACACTTTTAACAATGTCAGTTTGTCCAGAAACACCATCGCTGACCAAGTTAAGGGACTAGCTGGCCGAGGAGTCATGCAGCTACACAGCTTTTTCATAAGCTGTTGATAAAGCACAGATATGTGTAGTTTCTGTTGATGAAAACACATATATGTGTAGTTGCTGTTGATGAAAGCTCAGATATGTGTAGTTTCTGTTGATGAAAGCACAGATATGTGTAGTTTCTGTTGATGAAAGCTCAGATATGTGTAGTTACTGTTGATGAAATAACAGATATGTGTAGTTGCTGTTGATGAAAGCTCAGATATGTGTAGTTACTGTTGATGAAATAACAGATATGTGTAGTTGCTGTTGATGAAAGCTCAGATATGTGTAGTTACTGTTGATGAAATAACAGATATGTGTAGGTGCTGTTGATGAAATAACAGATATGTGTAGTTTCTGTTGATGAAATAACAGATATGTGTAGGTGCTGTTGATGAAATAACAGATATGTGTAGTTGCTGTTGATGAAAGCACAGATATGTGTAGGTGCTGTTGTAATGTATTTAGTGTTTGCAGGTTTTATATGTTTATTGTAATCAAAGCAAAGTTTTTTTATCTGTCACAAATGTTCTTAGCAGCTCACACTTTTTGATTTTATACTAATTAAGACTCATTTCAATATGTCAAACGTTTTGATTAAAGTTAATATTATAACTTGTGTTTGATGTTATTTTTTATTCACTTGAATAGTTTGATCCTTGATTGATGGAGTTTGTGGAGTTTGTGAAAACATGACCAATTAAAAGGATTTATATTATAACAGAGCGACGAGCAAACATATTGTTTCCATGCAGCTGTAATTTTTTAACTGAATAAGTAATACATTTAGAGTTATTTAACATTAAGGAGTAGTTACATTCATTTTATATTACATTTGGTTACATTTTGTTACATTTATAAGTTACATCTGGCCCTTTGAGGACAGCCATTATGCCAATGTGTCCCTTTGTGAAAATGAGTTTGACACCCCTGTGCTACAGCAATATCCAGCTCACCATGTTTGAATAAAAAAATAGAAATTTGTTAGTGTCAACAAATACTGTAAACAGTTATTTTCCTAATTAAATACAACCGGTTCAAATAACTGCTGGTTTAAATTTTATAAACATGTCTTTTTTCATCCATTAATGTTTTTTCTATATATAAATATATATATAGCAGTGCTGAAGGTGTGTGAGCAGGTGTGTCCCGACCAGAATTACACTTTTAACAATGTCAGTTTGTCCAGAAACACCATCGCTGACCAAGTTAAGGGACTAGCTGGCCGAGGAGTCATGCAGCTACACAGCTTTTTCACAAGCTGTTGATGAAGCACAGATATGTGTAGCTGCTGTTGATGAAAACTCAGATATGTGTAGCTGCTGTTGATGAAAACTCAGATATGTGTAGTTTCTGTTGATGGGACTGACAGGAGATAAACAGACAGACGAGGACAAAGGAAACAGGGCAGAGCGTGACGGAGGATTTGGGTTTATAATGTTTAACTTTAATCTTTCTTTTTTTATCTTTCTTTTTTATAACCTTTCTTTTTTAATCTTTCTTTTTTATCTTTCTTTTTTTAAATCTTTCTTTTTTTAATCTTTCTTTTTTTTTTAACTTTCTTTTTTAACCTGTGTGGTTCTGAGATTCACTCTGCGGGACTCTGCAGCTCATTAAGGGTTAAATTAATTGGGGGCGGTAACCAATCAGGACGCGCAGCTGATTTAGTTTAAACGAGCAGAGCGCGAGAGAGGGCGCGAGCAGCGGAGGCGGGAAGTGAGTGTCTGAGGTAAAAGAAGCGAACTCGCTGTTTGAAGCTCTGAAAGTCTTTAAACTCTGAACACGCGCCTGAGAAGAGAGTCCAGCAGCTCCGGCTCGGTGGGCCGTTTCTCCGGGAGGCTGGACAGACAGAACCGGCTCTAAACACGGCGGTACCGGACTGTGTGAGGCGGACTGAGGAGAGTTGGAGGCTTCGTCAGTGAGTCCAGTCGAGGACACTCCGCGTTACTGTAAGTCAGAGCTGAGAGTCAGACTCGCTCTAGTTGAACTGCTGGAACTCTTTCTGTGTGTTGAGTCAGTAACGCGCTGAAGTTGAGCTGAATGTGGTTCCGAGCAGACCGGACTGAGTTTGTGCTGAAAGCTAACAGCTCAGGGATTTAGTGCACGCGCACAGAGAGAGCAGTGAATCGGTTCTGGACTCGTTCTTTGTGTTCTGAGGTAGAACTTCTCACAGAGCGGGTTCTGCTGGAGGACTCTCTTTCAGAGGACAGGAGGAAATCAGGTTTTGGTAATTCTGAGGTTTTGGCTGCTGAAATAAAATTGAGTTCTAATTAAAATAAATATTTATGCTGGTATGAAGTTTCCTAAAGTGTTTATCCGGTTTTCTGAACAGTCTTACTGAGAGCAGGGAACAAAATTTGGGTCACCAGATTTCTGGGTATCATTATATCCTTTTCTTAATGTAGTGGTTTATTTATTTCCAGATAAAGTTAAAATGTGTTGGTAACTGTCTTACAGGTTTGTTTAGGGGTGTCTAAAAAAGTAGTTGGATGGATTAGCTTTGATATTCTTGACTTTTTTTTGTTAAACAGATCACTATTTCTTAATTCATGTGTCATGATGGAGTGTCTGAATGTTACTTTTTCTTGATCAGTATGTCAACATTTTCTTATAGCTGACTAGACAGTTGGTATTGTTATTGTGATGGAAACCTAAAGTATTGAAGTGTTTTTTTTTTTTTAATGAGTTGTGATTTTGTGAGTGGACTAAACTTTTTCCTGTAGTTCAGATCCTTTCAGACGTTTAATTTAATGATAACTTAAACGTAGTCGGGGAAAATCTGAAGAAATGTGACGTCCTGCTGTGATTGAGGTTAAATCTCAGCCCTGCTGATTCAGTCTCGACCGCCATGGAAATTTACCATCTTCCATTGTAGGTGCTTCTTTCACCGCTGGTCAGTCTCGCTTAACCTGCTTTGGAGAGAGATTTTTTTATGTAATGCGTGCTTTTTATTTTATTTATTTAATTTTTTAAAAATATTTTCTTTCTTTTCATCTCTTATTTCAGCACATTCAGAGTCAGTTGTTTTCTTCAGGCCTTTGAAGTTTAAAGTGTTGTAGTTTCTCCAAAGCATCTGCTCTGGTGTTGATAAGCTTGAAGATGTCTGTGTTATTTTCTGTGCCATCAGAGACCAGTTCAGATTTACCTTTCACTGGGAGTGAGAAACTTTTCTTGGGAGATAGCTGTGTCAGTTCTCCAGTTCAGGCTGGAATTATTTTAAGGTCCACCAGTTGCTTTAACACTGAACACATTGTTTCCAGTGGGACGTGTGATAGACATCTAACAAGTGTTTAGTAAACTCTCTGCAAAGCTCAAAAAAATAATTGTGTGTGTGTGTATATATATAATAATCTGTTTAATTTGTACAATGTTCTCTGCTTTGCAATTAGAATGTAGAAATGCAAACACTGGTAATTTCACCAACAAATCAAATATTAACTGTGTTTGTGACACCACGCTCACCAGCCATGAAGCTCCTATGGAGCCTAACTGTAGTTAAGAAGTGCTCAGTGCGGAGTTCAGCACCACATTTCCTTTGGCAGGTTCCACACGAACTGATCAACAGATCTCCTGCAGCAGCTCCAGTCTGTGTCCAGAGTAGCCTAGGAGCTGTTTGTGTTTATTTAAGTCAGATCAAAAGGTGGAAGGTCACTTTAGGCTGGTTCTCATCTGCTCAGATTGAGCTGACTTCCTGTTCTCTTGCTTTGTGGCAGCTTCCTGTAAACCACTTCAAGGAGGAGATCATCCTGGTCATAAACAACAGTGTGAGGATCATCGTT
>CM038726.1:0-10000 GCA_021613375.1 Megaleporinus macrocephalus
AGTATTATTATTATTATTAGTAGTAGTAGTAGTAATATTATTATTAGTAGTAGTAATATTAGTAGTATTAGTAGTATTAGTATTATTATTAGTAGTAATATTATTAGTATTAGTAGTAGTATTATTATTATTAGTAGTAGTAGTAGTAGTAATATTATTAGTATTAGTAGTAGTAGTAATATTAGTAGTATTAGTAGTATTAGTATTATTATTAGTAGTAATATTATTAGTATTAGTAGAAGTATTATTATTATTAGTAGTAGTAGTAGTAATATTATTAGTATTAGTAGTAGTATTATTATTAGTAGTAGTAGTATTAGTTGTATAAGGCTCTCACTTTGTGTTTACATTTATAAATAAGATTAAAGATGTGATACAGATAGCTTATTATTATTATTATCATTATTATTATTATTATTATTATTATTATAAACCTCTCACATTGTGTTTACATAACATAATGTTTACACATAATAATAATAATAATAAAAATAATAATAATTTTGTAGGTGTAATTAGAGATTTCTCATTAGAGGTTATCAAGACTAACACCTCTGAGGCTCACGGTTTAAGTTGGTTTAAGTCAGCCAGTCAGGACGTTACAGTCCTCTGTTGGAAAGTATGATCTCTTTATGGGACAGAACAGTCTCTCTATAAGACAGTACAGTCTGTACAGGACAGTGTGGTCTCTCTATAAGACAGTACAGTCTGTTCAGGACAGTATGGTCTCTCTATAAGACAGTACAGCCTGTACAGGACAGTGTGGTCTCACTATAAGACAGTGTGGTCTCACTATAACACAGTATGGTCTCTCTATAAGACAGTATGGTCTCTCTATAAGACAGTACAGTCTGTTCAGGACAGTCTGGTCTCTCTATAAGAGAGTATGGTCTCTCTTTAAAACAGTGCAGTCTGTACAGGACAGTGTGGTCTCTCTATAAGACAGTACAGTCTGTACAGGACGGTATGGTCTCTCTATAAGACAGTACAGCCTGTAAAGGACAGTATCGTATCTCTATAAGACAGTGTGGTCTCACTATAAGACAGTATGGTCTCGTTATAAGACAGTATGGTCTCTCTCTAAGACAGTACAGTCTGTACAGGACAGTATGGTCTCACTATAAGACAGTGTGGTCTCACTATAAGACAGTGTGGTCTCACTATAGGGCAGTATGGTCTCTCTACAAGACAGTATGGTCTCTCTATAAGATAATATGGTCTTGCTGTAGCGCAGTATGGTCTCTCTACAAGACAGTATGTCTCTCTATAAGACAGTATGGCCTCAGTATAGGGCAGTATGGTCTCTCTACAAGACAGTATGGTCTCTCTACAAGACAGTATGGTCTCTCTATAAGATAGTATGGTCTTGCTGTAGCGCAGTATGGTCTCTGTACAGGACAGTATGGACAGTATGGTCTCTCTATAAGACAGTATGGTCTCTCTTTAAGACAGTATGGTCTCACTAGAGGACAGTATGGACAGTATGGTCTCGCTACAGGACAGTATGGTCTCTCTACAGGACAGTATGGACAGTATGGTCGCTCTACAAGACAGTATGGTCTCTCTATAAGACAGCGTGGTCTCTCTACAGGACAGTATGGTCTCTCTATAAGACACTGTGGCCTCTCTACAGGACAGTGTGGTCTCTCTACAGGACAGTACGGTCTCGTTATAGAACAGTATGGTCTCTCTATAAAACAGTATAGTTTTGTTATACGACAGTATGGTCTCTATAAGACAGTATGGTCTCTCTACTGGACAGTATGGTCTCTCTATAAGACAGTGTGGTCTCTCTACTGGACAGTATGGTCTCTCTACAGAACAGTGTGGTCTCTCTACAGGACAGTATGGTTTCTCTACAAGACAGCATGGTCTCTCTAGCGGACAGCATGGTCTCTCTACCGGACAGTATGGTCTCTCTACAAGACAGTGTGGTCTCTCTAGAAGACAGTGTGGTCTCTCTACAGGACAGTATGCACAGTGTGTTCTCTCTACTGAACAGTGTGGTCTCTCTACAGGACAGTATGGACAGTGTAGTCTCTCTACAGGACAGCGTGATTTCTCTACAGGACAGCATGGTCTCTCTACAGGACACTGTGGTCTCTCTATAGGACAGCATGGTCTCTCTTCCAGACAGTGTAGTCTCTCTACAGGACAGCGTGGTTTCTCTACAGGACAGCATGGTCTCTCTACAGGACACTGTGGTCTCTCTATAAGACAGCATGGTCTCTCTACAGGACAGTGTGGTCTCTCTATAAGACAGCATGGTCTCTCTACAGGACAGTTTGGTCTCTCTATAAGACAGCATGGTCTCTCTACAGGACAGTGTGGTCTCTCTACAGGACAGTGTGGTCTCTCTACAGGACAGTGTGGTCTCTCTACAGGACAGCATGGTGATATACGTGTCTCCAGGAAAGTCTTTGCTGAGGTCAGTTAGTTCGCTAGGCTAGTCAGCTAGTGCTCAGTGTTAGTGATACCAGTTAATAACTCTACAGTATGTGGTATTTGGTGTGTCCAGACATCGCAGCTGCTCGTCCACTCCGAATCCCCTTCCCGTTCAGGTGGTCTGTTCCGTGTGACTGAACGTGGGCAGCAGGCGGGAAGAAGAGCCTGGAATGTTTAAAGTGACCTTTGTGTCCGTCTGGCACGGTGCCAGCGGCTGCCTGACCCTCCTTCGCTGCCAGCTCTCGAGATTACGGCACCGCTGGTCCCTGATTGGTTGCGTGCTCGGTAGAAACAGCGAGTGGGGCGTGGCTGCTGCAGGGTGAGTTAGGTGTGTGGTCACCGGTTCTGGAGAGTTCTGACCGTGAGGGTCAGACGGGTTGGGGTGAAAACGAAGGCTCTCTGAACCGGACTGACCGCTCCTGCTCTGTTTACAGTCGAGGAGGCGCAGCTCCGACCTGCACAGCGGGTTTTTCCCGTCAGGCCGAGCCGAGGAGAGAGTTTCCGCGTGTAGGAGCTGAACACACTTTATCAGTACACAGGGTAAAGTACTGAACTGATCAACTACTGATACAAACAACACCCAGTGTTACAAAGTTCAGATACAGAGAGAGAGAGATACAGAGAGAGATACAGAGATACAGAGAGAGATACAGAGAGAGAGAGATACAGAGAGAGAGATACAGAGAGAGATACAGAGATACAGAGAGAGATACAGAGATACAGAGAGATACAGAGAGAGATACAGAGAGAGATACAGAGAGAGATACAGAGAGAGATACAGAGAGATACAGAGAGAGAGATACAGAGAGAGAGATACAGAGAGAGATACAGAGATACAGAGAGAGATACAGAGAGAGAGAGAGAGAGATACAGAGAGAGATAGAGAGAGAGAGAGAGATACAGAGAGAGATACAGAGAGAGAGATACAGAGAGAGAGATACAGAGAGAGATACAGAGATACAGAGAGAGATACAGAGAGAGAGATACAGAGAGAGATACAGAGAGAGAGAGAGAGATACAGAGAGAGAGATACAGAGAGAGATACAGAGAGAGAGATACAGAGAGAGATACAGAGAGAGAGAGAGAGATACAGAGAGAGAGATACAGAGAGCGAGAGAGAGAGATGCAGAGAGAGAGATACAGAGAGAGATACAGAGAGAGAGATACAGAGAGAGATACAGAGAGAGAGAGAGAGAGAGATGCAGAGAGAGATACAGAGAGAGATACAGAGAGAGATACAGAGAGAGAGATACAGAGAGAGATACAGAGAGAGATACAGAGAGAGAGAGAGATACAGAGAGAGATACAGAGAGAGAGAGAGTGTTCAGTGATAGTGTTGAGGTCAGTGTGAGGAGTGAGCAGAGTGATGTAATGATGTGGGCGGAGTTTAGGCTGTGTTGATGTCAGTGTGAGGAGTGATGTAATGACGTGGGCGGAGTTTAGGCTGTGTTGATGTCAGTGTGAGGAGTGATGTAATGACGTGGGCGGAGTTTAGGCTGTGTTGATGTCAGTGTGAGGAGTGATGTAATGACGTGGGCGGAGTTTAGGCTGTGTTGATGTCAGTGTGAGGAGTGATGTAATGACGTGGGCGGAGTTTAGGCTGTGTTGATGTCAGTGTGAGGAGTGATGTAATGACGTGGGCTGTGTTGATGTCAGTGTGAGGAGTGATGTAGTGATGTGGGCGGAGTTTATGCTGTGTTGATGTCAGTGTGAGGAGTGATGTAATGACGTGGGCTGTGTTGATGTCAGTGTGAGGAGTGAGCAGAGTGTCTGGGTTTGTTATGGATGTGTTTGGAATTCTCGGAAGGCTGGTGTGATGTCACTCGGCTGCTCATGCGCCCGCTGCACTCGGAAACCCGCCCCCGCGAGACCTCCACCCTCTGCGCTCAGCCTAGCAACTGGGTTCCCCGAGCAGAGCCGCACTGGAAACCTTCTGCAGCTCTTCACCTCCGTCCCCACGAACAGAGGGCGGACCACCCCTCCCAGACCACCCACCGGAAGCTCAGATCACCCCACCCCAAACACCCCCACACCCAGACCACCTCACCCCACCCTGATAGCGGCTGAGGAGGTGAGTGCTGGTTACCTGCAGGCGAGAGTGCTGAGCAGGTTCAGACCTGAACTCCTGGAGAGAGCGCTGAGGGGCGGATCACCAGACCTTCAGCAGCGCAGCAGCAGGACTGCACCCGTCCCTACACGCCTCTCCTGCACACTCCCCCCCTGCACACTCCCTCCCCCCACAGTCCAGCCCTCAGGAAGCTCCTTAATCTACCGGGGGGGACGGGGGACACAAGAGCCCCCGCGTCCCCCGCCACATAAAGCACCCCCCGCTTTTCCCTGCAGTGGGATTCTTACGGAAGGGTCCCCCCGCAGAGGAAATTCCTTAAGGGGGCAGAAAACCCCTCAGACGCGCCTCCCGGCGAAGGGAGGACACCGAGGGGTTACGCAAGTGTTTACGAAGTCGTGGAGGCGCGCCAGGAGCCGGATCAGCGGCTCCAGAGGAGACAATCAAATCTGTATCTTCCAAAGAACACCAACACAGCCACACCGACCAATCAGCTCCTCACGCTGGACAGGAAGTTTACTGGAGCCGTTTCCTCCCGAGACGCTCCTGAGAGAGACGACGCCCCGCTCCTCAGAGATCGTTTAGAGGAAAGCTCATCTCCACAGGACCACGTAGCTGATTATGATGATTAAAGATATTTATTAAGGTGTTTATTAATGTGTTTATTAAGGTGTTAGTGATGGTTTGAGGTGTTTATTAAGGTGTTTATTAAGGTGTTAGTGATGGTTTGAGGTGTTTATTAAGGTGTTAGTGATGGTTTGAGGTGTTTATTAAGTTGTTTATTAAGGTGTTTATTAAGGTGTTAGTGATGGTTTGAGGTGTTTATTAAGTTGTTTATTAAGGTGTTTATTAAGGTGTTAGTGATGGATTGAGGTGTTTATTAAGGTGTTTATTAAGGTGTTAGTGATGGTTTGAGGTGTTTCTTAAGATGTTTATTAAGATGTTAGTGATGGTTTGAGGTGTCTGGTCTGGTCTGGTCTGGTCAGATCTGGTCTGGTCGGGTTGGGTCTGGTCTGGTCTGGTCTGGTCAGATCTGGTCTGGTCGGGTTGGGTCTGGTCTGGTCTGGTCTGGTCTGGTCTGGTCTGGTCGGATCTGCTCTGGTCTGGTCTGGTCGGATCTGCTCTGGTCTGGTCTGGTCGGGTTGGGTCTGGTCTGGTCTGGTCTGGTCTGGTCTGGTCGGATCTGGTCTGGTCGGGTCGGGTCGGGTCTGGTCGGGTTTGGTCGGGTCGGGTCTGGTCTGGTCTGGTCTGGTCTGGTCTGGTCGGATCTGGTCTGGTCGGAGAGCTGTTTAGTGTGTGAGTGTTTAGTGTGTGAGTGTTTAGTGTGTGAGTGTTTATAGTGTGTGAGTGTTTAGTGTGAGTGTTTAGTCTATGAGTGTTTATAGTGTGTGAGTGTTTATGTTGTGTAATAAGTGTTCTCTCTGCTGATTCCGGTGTTGTTATAGACTGAGAGGTGTTTAGTGTGTGAGTGTTTAGTGTGAGTGTTTATAGTGTGAGTGTATAGTGTGTGAGTGTTTATAGTGTGTGAGTGTTTATGTTGTGTAATAAGTGTTCTCTCCGCTGATTCCGGTGTTGTTATAGACTGAGAGCTGTTTAGTGTGTGAGTGTTTAGTGTGTGAGTGTTTAGTGTGTGAGTGTTTATAGTGTGTGAGTGTTTAGTGTGAGTGTTTAGTCTATGAGTGTTTATAGTGTGTGAGTGTTTATGTTGTGTAATAAGTGTTCTCTCCGCTGATTCCGGTGTTGTTATAGACTGAGAGGTGTTTAGTGTGTGAGTGTTTATAGTGTGTGTGTTTATAGTGTGAGTGTATAGTGTGTGAGTGTTTATAGTGTGTGAGTGTTTATGTTGTGTAATAAGTGTTCTCTCCGCTGATTCCGGTGTTGTTATAGACTGAGAGCTTTTTAGTGTGTAAGTGTTTAGTGTGTGAGTGTTTAGTGTGTGAGTGTTTAGTGAGTGAGTGTTTATAGTGTGTGAGTGTTTAGTGTGAGTGTTTAGTCTGTGAGTGTTTATAGTGTGTGAGTGTTTATGTTGTGTAATAAGTGTTCTCTCCGCTGATTCCGGTGTTGTTATAGACTGAGAGGTGTTTAGTGTGTGAGTGTTTATAGTGTGTGAGTGTTTATAGTGTGTGAGTGTTTAGTGTGAGTGTTTAGTGTGTGAGTGTTTAGTGTGAGTGTTTATAGTGTGTGAGTGTTTATGTTGTGTATAAGTGTTCTCTCCGCCACTGGTTCCGGTATTGTTACAGACTGAGAGGTGTTTAGTGTGTGAGTGTTTAGTGTGAGTGTTTATAGTGTATGAGTGTTTATAGTGTAAGTGTTTATAGTGTCTGAGTGTTTATAGTGTCTGAGTGTTTATAGTGTCTGAGTGTTTAGTGTGAGTGTTTAGTCTGTGAGTGGTTATAGTGTGTGAGTGTTTATGTTGTGTAATAAGTGTTCTCTCTGCTGATTCCGGTGTTGTTATAGACTGAGAGGTGTTTAGTGTGTGAGTGTTTATAGTGTGTGAGTGTTCAGTGTGAGTGTTTATTGTGAGTGTTTATAGTGTGTGAGTGTTTATGTTGTGTAATAAGTGTTCTCTCCGCTGATTCCGGTGTTGTTATAGACTGAGAGGTGTTTAGTGTGTGAGTGTTTATAGTGTGTGAGTGTTTAGTGTGAGTGTTTATTGTGAGTGTTTATAGTGTGTGAGTGTTTATGTTGTGTATAAGTGTTCTCTCCGCCACTGGTTCCGGTATTGTTACAGACTGAGAGGTGTTTAGTGTGTGAGTGTTTATAGTGTGAGTGTATAGTGTGTGAGTGTTTATAGTGTCTGAGTGTTTATAGTGTATGAGTGTTTATAGTGTAAGTGTTTATAGTGTCTGAGTGTTTATAGTGTGTGAGTGTTTATGTTATGTATAAGTGTTCTCTCCGCCACTGGTTCCGGTGTTGTTACAGACTGAGAGGTGTTTAGTGTGTGAGTGAGGTGTGTGTGTGAGGTGTGTGAGTGAGGTGTTTAGTGTGTGAGCTCGTACCAAATAAATACTGAACAAGTACTGAATACATATTGAACTCTTACTGAACAAATACCAGATATGTACTGAATACATACTCAACCCGTACTGAACATGTACCAAACATATACTGAACATGTACTGAACACATACTAAATACATCCTGAACTGTACTCCAGTACTGAATAAATACTGAATACACACTGAACGTACACTGAATATGTACTGAACACATACTGGATACGTATTAGACACACACTGGTTACATAATGAACACACACTGGATACATACCGAACACACACTGAATACATACTGAACACACACTGGATATGTACTGAACACATATTCAATACATCCTGAACTGTTACTGAATAAATACTGAATACATACTGAACACACACTGGATATGTACTGCACACATACTGGATACATACTAAACACATACTGGATACATACTGGATACATAATAAACACATACTGGAAATATACTGAACACACACTGGATACGTACTGAACACACACTGGACACATACTGAACACACACTGGATACATACTGAACACACACTGGATACGTACTGAACACACACTGGACACATACTGAACACACACTGGATACATACTGAACACACACTGGATATCTACACCCCCCACCCCCCACCCCCCACGAAACACCGGGACCACCGTCCACCTCGGCACAGAAACATCCGGACACCACGGAACTGAATTTAGGAGCAGAGTGACCGGCCGCACCTTTAGCATCGCTAAGCTAGTCGGCCAGTGTGTCAGTGAATCATTAGCATATCGCAGTGAATTATTAGCATACTTGTCCCAGTTTACCTCTGTGTTTACACTCCGTCACTAAAGTGTCCCACATTCTCACTCTCACTATCACTCTCACTCTCATTCTTCTCACTCTTACTCTCGTTCTCACTCTCACTCTCACTCTAATTTTCACTCTCACTCTCACTCTCATTCTCAATCCTGTTCTCACTATCACTCTCACTCTCATTCTTCTCACTCTCATTCTTCTCACTCTCACTCTCGTTCTCACTCTCACTCTCACTCTAATTTTCACTCTCACTCTCACTCTCACTCTCATTCTCAATCCTGTTCTCACTCTCACGCTCACTCTCATTCTCATTCTCATTCTCACTCTCATTCTTAATCCTGTTCTCACTCTCACTCTCACTCTCACTCTCATTCTCAATCCTGTTCTCACTCTCACGCTCACTCTCACTCTCATTCTCATTCTCACTCTCATTCTCAATCCTGTTCTCACTCTCACTCTCACTCTCATTCTTCTCACTCTCGTTCTCACTCTCGTTCTCACTCTCACTTTCACTCTCACTTTTACTCTCACGTTCACCCTCACTCTAATTCTCACTCTCACTCTCACTCTCACTTTCACTCTTACTCTCATTCTCACTCTCACTATCACTCTCATTCTCACTCTCACTCTCACTTTCCCTCTCAGGTTCACTCTCACGTTCACCCTCACCCCTGGGATGATCACATAGAAGCTATAAATAAAATGAGCCTCTGTGTAAAGGAGCTCCGCCCACATACAGTTTAGTTAGCTGTGCTCGTTACCTGGAGCTGCTAGTAGTAACGTTACCTGTACTAGCTACTCTCTTTGATCTGGACATCAAACACAAAGTAGATGAAAGGTGTCTCTGTGAAACTTTCAGTTGAAGATGATCTGCTTCAACCAGCACACAGTGATCCACTCACACAGCATGGCTGTTACTTCCAGTCACTGTTGGAGGTTGTGGTGCTAATAAAGGTGGAGCTGCTCGTCTCTTCAGTCTCTTCAGTGTTGAACGCTGAGCTGAAGCTGCTCCATGGTGTCCGAGTGTTGGAGAAACTGTCCGGAGTGAAATGTACAGACTGCAGAGTTAAAGTTGTTCAGGATTCTGTTAAAGATGTTGGAAGTTCAGCAGCTGGTTTTGGGAATTCTCCGTTCCACCTTAAACGCTGCTGTGGTTCCATTCTGGAGTCTGTAGGAGCTGCAGTGTTTAAGGTGGAGCGTTAGATGAAGAATGTGGAGAAGAGGAACTTCAGGCTGCTTTAAAGATCTACATGGAGCTCTGACAGTTGGGTTGTGTGTGTGTGTGTGTGTGTGTGTGTGTGTGTGTGTGTGTAGGTACGAGTATCGTCGCGGTGATGATGGGTAATGTGGGCGGGACAATGCTGGCCGAGCTGCTGAGTCAAGGCGTTCCCATCACCATGGAGATAGAGGTAGGGCGGGTGTTCGAGCCGCTGATGAGTCACTACTCCATCTTCCTCATCTCCGTCTCCTTCATCATCATCACCACGGCAACCGTTGCATACTTCATCTACTACACCGCTCGGAGACTCTACAGAGCCAGAGTGCAGAACCGCACACAGGTACACAGAACCCCACACACAGAACCGCACACAGAACCTCACACACAGAACCGCACACAGGTACACAGAACCCCACACACAGAACCGCACACAGAACCTCACACACAGAACCGCACACAGGT
>CM038726.1:17500-25000 GCA_021613375.1 Megaleporinus macrocephalus
TGTTTAGTAGAGAATGATGGTATTTCAGTAGAGAATGATGGTGTTTCAGTAGAGAATGATGGTGTTTGGGTAGAGAATGATGGTGTTTAATAAAGTATGATGGTGTTTGGGTAGAGAATGATGGTGTTTAGTAGAGAATGGTGGTGTTTAGTAGAGAATGATGGTATTTCAGTAGAGAATGATGGTGTTTAGTAGAGAATGATGGTGTTTAGTAGAGAATGATGGTGTTTGGATAGAGAATGATGGTGTTTGGGTAGAGAATGATGGTGTTTAGTAGAGAATGATGGTGTTTAGTAGAGAATGATGGTATTTCAGTAGAGAATGATGGTGTTTGGGTAGAGAATGATGGTGTTTAGTAGAGAATGGTGGTGTTTAGTAGAGAATGATGGTGTTTGGTAGAGAATGATGGTGTTTAGTAGAGAATGATGGTATTTCAGTAGAGAATGATGGTGTTTCAGTAGAGAATGATGGTGTTTCAGTAGAGAATGATCGTGTTTCAGTAGAGAATGATGGTGTTTCAGTAGAGAATGATGGTGTTTAGTAGAGAATGATGGTATTTGGGTAGAGAATGATGGTGTTTAGTAGAGAATGATGGTGTTTAGTAGAGAATGATGGTGTTTAGTAGAGAATGATGGTGTTTGGATAGATAATGATGGTGTTTGGTAGAGAATGATGGTGTTTAGTAGAGAATGATGGTGTTTAGTACAGAATGATGGTGTTTAGTAGAGAATGATGGTGTTTAGTAGAGAATGATGGTGTTTGGGTAGAGAATGATGGTGTTTGGGTAGAGAATGATGGTGTTTAGTAGAGAATGATGGTGTTTGGATAGAGAATGATGGTGTTTGGGTAGAGAATGATGGTGTTTAGTAGAGAATGATGGTGTTTAGTAGAGAATGATGGTATTTCAGTAGAGAATGATGGTGTTTGGGTAGAGAATGATGGTGTTTAATAAAGTATGATGGTGTTTGGGTAGAGAATGATGGTGTTTAGTAGAGAATGGTGGTGTTTAGTAGAGAATGATGGTATTTCAGTAGAGAATGATGGTGTTTAGTAGAGAATGATGGTATTTCAGTAGAGAATGATGGTGTTTGGGTAGAGAATGATGGTGTTTAGTAGAGAATGATGGTGTTTGGGTAGAGAATGATGGTGTTTAGTAGAGAATGATGGTATTTCAGTAGAGAATGATGGTGTTTGGGTAGAGAGTGATGGTGTTCAGTAGAGAATGATGGTGTTTGGTAGAGAATGATGGTGTTTAGTAGAGAATGATGGTATTTCAGTAGAGAATGATGGTGTTTGGGTAGAGAATGATGGTGTTTAGTAGAGAATGATGGTGTTTAGTAGAGAATGATGGTATTTCAGTAGAGAATGATGGTGTTTGTGTAGAGAATGATGGTGTTTGGGTAGAGAATGATGGTGTTTAGTAGAGAATGATGGTGTTTAGTAGAGAATGATGGTGTTTGGATAGATAATGATGGTGTTTGGTAGAGAATGATGGTGTTTAGTAGAGAATGATGGTGTTTAGTACAGAATGATGGTGTTTAGTACAGAATGATGGTGTTTGGATAGAGAATGATGGTGTTTAGTAGAGAATGATGGTGTTTAGTAGAGAATGATGGTGTTTGGGTAGAGAATGATGGTGTTTGGGTAGAGAATGATGGTGTTTAGTAGAGAATGATGGTGTTTAGTAGAGAATGATGGTGTTTGGATAGAGAATGATGGTGTTTGGGTAGAGAATGATGGTGTTTAGTAGATAATGATGGTGTTTAGTAGAGAATGATGGTATTTCAGTAGAGAATGATGGTGTTTGGGTAGAGAATGATGGTGTTTAATAAAGTATGATGGTGTTTGGGTAGAGAATGATGGTGTTTAGTAGAGAATGGTGGTGTTTAGTAGAGAATGATGGTATTTCAGTAGAGAATGATGGTGTTTAGTAGAGAATGAGGGTGTTTAGTAGAGAATGATGGTGTTTAGTAGAGAATGATGGTGTTTGGGTAGAGAATGATGGTGTTTAGTAGAGAATGGTGGTGTTTAGTAGAGAATGATGGTATTTCAGTAGAGAATGATGGTGTTTAGTAGAGAATGAGGGTGTTTAGTAGAGAATGATGGTGTTTAGTAGAGAATGATGGTGTTTGGGTAGAGAATGATGGTGTTTAGTAGAGAATGATGGTATTTCAGTAGAGAATGATGGTGTTTGGGTAGAGAGTGATGGTGTTCAGTAGAGAATGATGGTGTTTGGTAGAGAATGATGGTGTTTAGTAGAGAATGATGGTATTTCAGTAGAGAATGATGGTGTTTGGGTAGAGAATGATGGTGTTTAGTAGAGAATGATGGTGTTTAGTAGAGAATGATGGTATTTCAGTAGAGAATGATGGTGTTTGTGTAGAGAATGATGGTGTTTGGGTAGAGAATGATGGTGTTTAGTAGAGAATGATGGTGTTTAGTAGAGAATGATGGTGTTTGGATAGATAATGATGGTGTTTGGTAGAGAATGATGGTGTTTAGTAGAGAATGATGGTGTTTAGTACAGAATGATGGTGTTTAGTACAGAATGATGGTGTTTGGATAGAGAATGATGGTGTTTAGTAGAGAATGATGGTGTTTAGTAGAGAATGATGGTGTTTGGGTAGAGAATGATGGTGTTTGGGTAGAGAATGATGGTGTTTAGTAGAGAATGATGGTGTTTAGTAGAGAATGATGGTGTTTGGATAGAGAATGATGGTGTTTGGGTAGAGAATGATGGTGTTTAGTAGATAATGATGGTGTTTAGTAGAGAATGATGGTATTTCAGTAGAGAATGATGGTGTTTGGGTAGAGAATGATGGTGTTTAATAAAGTATGATGGTGTTTGGGTAGAGAATGATGGTGTTTAGTAGAGAATGGTGGTGTTTAGTAGAGAATGATGGTATTTCAGTAGAGAATGATGGTGTTTAGTAGAGAATGAGGGTGTTTAGTAGAGAATGATGGTGTTTAGTAGAGAATGATGGTGTTTGGATAGAGAATGATGGTGTTTGGGTAGAGAATGATGGTGTTTAGTAGAGAATGATGGTGTTTAGTAGAGAATGATGGTATTTCAGTAGAGAATGATGGTGTTTGGGTAGAGAATGATGGTGTTTAGTAGAGAATGGTGGTGTTTAGTAGAGAATGATGGTATTTCAGTAGAAAATGATGGTGTTTAGTAGAGAATGATGGTATTTCAGTAGAGAATGATGGTGTTTGGGTAGAGAATGATGGTGTTTAGTAGAGAATGATGGTGTTTAGTAGAGAATGATGGTATTTCAGTAGAGAATGATGGTGTTTAGTAGAGAATGGTGGTGTTTAGTAGAGAATGATGGTATTTCAGTAGAGAATGATGGTGTTTGGGTAGAGAATGATCGTGCTTCAGTAGAGAATGATGGTGTTTAGTAGAGAATGGTGGTGTTTAGTAGAGAATGATGGTATTTCAGTAGAGAATGATGGTGTTTGGGTAGAGAATGATCGTGCTTCAGTAGAGAATGATGGTGTTTAGTAGAGAATGGTGGTGTTTAGTAGAGAATGATGGTATTTCAGTAGAGAATGATGGTGTTTGGGTAGAGAATGATCGTGCTTCAGTAGAGAATGATGGTGTTTAGTAGAGAATGGTGGTGTTTAGTAGAGAATGATGGTGTTTAGTAGAGAATTATGGTATTTCAGTAGAGAATGATGGTATTTCAGTAGAGAATGATGGTGTTTGGGTAGAGAATGATGGTGTTTAGTAGAGAATGGTGGTGTTTAGTAGAGAATGATGATATTTCAGTAGAGAATGATGGTGTTTAGTAAAGTATGATGGTGTTTGGGTAGAGAATGATGGTGTTTAGTAGAGAATGGTGGTGTTTAGTAGAGAATGATGATATTTCAGTAGAGAATGATGGTGTTTAGTAAAGTATGATGGTGTTTGGATAGAGAATGATGGTGTTTAGTAGAGAATGGTGGTGTTTAGTAGAGAATGATGGTATTTCAGTAGAGAATGATGGTGTTTAGTAATGTATGATGGTGTTTGGGTAGAGAATGATGGTGTTTAGTAGAGAATGATGGTATTTCAGTAGATAATGATGGTGTTTGGGTAGAGAATGATGGTGTTTAGTAGAGAATGGTGGTGTTTAGTAGAGAATGATGGTATTTCAGTAGAGAATGATGGTGTTTAGTAAAGTATGATGGTGTTTGGGTAGAGAATGATGGTGTTTAGTAGAGAATGATGGTATTTCAGTAGAGAATGATGGTGTTTAGTAGAGAATGATGGTGTTTAGTAGAGAATGATGATATTTCAGTAGAGAATGATGGTGTTTAGTAAAGTATGATGGTGTTTGGATAGAGAATGATGGTGTTTAGTAGAGAATGATGGTGTTTAGTAGAGAATGATGGTATTTCAGTAGAGAATGATGGTGTTTAGTAAAGTATGATGGTGTTTGGGTAGAGAATGATGGTGTTTAGTAGAGAATGATGGTATTTCAGTAGATAATGATGGTGTTTGGGTAGAGAATGATGGTGTTTAGTAGAGAATGGTGGTGTTTAGTAGAGAATGATGGTATTTCAGTAGAGAATGATGGTGTTTAGTAAAGTATGATGGTGTTTGGGTAGAGAATGATGGTGTTTAGTAGAGAATGATGGTATTTCAGTAGAGAATGATGGTGTTTAGTAGAGAATGATGGTGTTTAGTAGAGAATGATGGTATTTCAGTAGAGAATGATGGTGTTTGGTAGAGAATGATGGTATTTCAGTAGAGAATGATGGTGTTTAGTAGAGAATGATGGTGTTTAGTAGAGAGTGATGGTGTTTAGTAGAGAATGATGGTGTTTAGTAGAGAATGATGGTATTTCAGTAGAGAATGATGGTGTTTAGTAGAGAATGATGGTATTTCAGTAGAGAATGGTGGTGTTTAGTAGAGAATGTTGGTGTTTAGTAGAGAATGATGGTGTTTTAGTAGAGAATGATGGTGTTTAGTAGAGAATGATGGTATTTCAGTAGAGAATGATGGTGTTTAGTACAGAATGATGGTGTTTAGTAGAGAATGATGGTGTTTAGTAGAGAATGATGGTGTTTCAGTAGAGAATGATGGTGTTTGGGTAGAGAGTGATGGTGTTCAGTAGAGAATGATGGTGTTTGGTAGAGAATGATGGTGTTTAGTAGAGAATGATGGTGTTTAGTAGAGAATGATGGTATTTCAGTAGAGAATGATGGTGTTTAGTAGAGAATGATGGTATTTCAGTAGAGAATGATGGTGTTTAGTACAGAATGATGGTGTTTAGTAGAGAATGATGGTGTTTAGTAGAGAATGATGGTATTTCAGTAGAGAATGATGGTGTTTGGGTAGAGAGTGATGGTGTTCAGTAGAGAATGATGGTGTTTGGTAGAGAATGATGGTGTTTAGTAGAGAATGATGGTGTTTAGTAGAGAATGATGGTGTTTAGTAGAGAATGATGGTATTTCAGTAGAGAATGATGGTGTTTGGGTAGAGAGTGATGGTGTTCAGTAGAGAATGATGGTGTTTGGTAGAGAATGATGGTGTTTAGTAGAGAATGATGGTATTTCAGTAGAGAATGATGGTGTTTGGGTAGAGAATGATGGTGTTTAGTAGAGAATGATGGTGTTTAGTAGAGAATGATGGTATTTCAGTAGAGAATGATGGTGTTTAGTAGAGAATGGTGGTGTTTAGTAGAGAATGATGGTATTTCAGTAGAGAATGATGGTGTTTAGTAGAGAATGACGGTATTTCAGTAGAGAATGATGGTGTTTAGTAGAGAATGATGGTATTTCAGTAGAGAATGATGGTGTTTGGTAGAGAATGATGGTGTTTAGTAGAGAATGATGGTGTTTAGTAGAGAATGGTGGTGTTTAGTAGAGAATGATGGTGTTTAGTAGAGAATGATGGTGTTTAGTAGAGAATGGTGGTGTTTAGTAGAGTGTGTGTGTGTATGTGTGTGTATATATGTGTGTGTGTATGTGTGTGTATGTGTGTGTATATCGTGTTAATGTTGTGTGTATATATATATATGTGTGTGTGTGTATATTGTGTTAATGTCATGTGTGTGTGTGTATGTGTGTGGGTGTATGTGTGTGTGTATATTGTGTTAATATTGTGTGTGTATGTGTGTGTACTGTATATTGTGTTAATATTGTGTTTGTGTGTATATATATATATATATGTGTGTGTATATTGTGTTAATATTGTGTGTGTGTGTGTGTGTATATATATGTGTGTGTATATTGTGTTAATATTGTGTGTGTGTGTGTGTGTGTGTGTTGGAGTGTGTGTGTGTATATATGTGTGTGTGTGTGTGTGTACATGTGTGTGTATATTGTGTTAATATTGTGTGTGTGTATTTGTGTGTATATTGTGTTAACATTGTGTGTGTGTGTATTTGTGTGTATATTGTTTTAATATTTTGTGTGTGTGTGTGTGTGTGTAGGAGTGTGTAGGTCCTGATGCAGACTCCTGTGCAGTGTGTATTGAAGTGTATAAGCCTGGAGACGTCCTCTCCGTCCTCACCTGCAGGTATACATTACAATCTCCCCCCTACACACCCCACCCCCTAACCCTAACCCTAACCCTAACCCTAACCCTAACCCTAGAGAGGTAGAGGTAGAGATAGAGAAATAGAGGTAGAGAGGTAAAGAGAGAGGTAGAGAGAGAGAAATAGAGAGAGAGAGGTAGAGAGAGATAGAGGTAGGTATAGAGAAATAGAGAGAGAGAGAGAGGTAGAGAGAGATAGAGGTAGAGAGAGAGAAATAGAGAGAGATAGAGGTAGAGAGAGAGAGAAATAGAGAGAGGTAGAGAGAGAGAGGTAGAGAGAGAGAGGTAGAGAGAGAGAAATAGAGAGAGATAGAGGTAGAGAGAGAGAAATAGAGGTAGAGAGAGATAGAGGTAGAGAGAGAGAGAGAGGAAGAGGTAGAGAGAGAGAGGTAGAGAGAGAGAAGTAGAGAGAGAGAGAGATAGAGGTAGAGGAAGAGAATAGAGAGATGTAGAGAGAGAGGTAGAGAGAGAGGTAGAGAGGTAGAGAGAGGTAGAGAGAGAGAGGTAGAGGTAGAGGAAGAGAAATAGAGAGAGGTAGAGAGAGAGAGAAATAGAGAGAGAGTAGAGAGGTAGAGAGAGGTAGAGATAGAGAGAGAGAGAGGTAGAGAGAGAGAGGTAGAGATAGAGAGAGAGAGGTAGAGAGAGAGTAGAAAGGTAGAGATAGAGAGAGAGAGAGGTAGAGAGAGAGAGGTAGAGATAGAGAGAGAGAGAGAGAGGTAGAGAGAGAGTAGAGAGAGAGAGAGGTAGAGAGAGAGAGGTAGAGATAGAGATAGAGAGAGAGAGAGGTAGAGAGAGAGAGAGGTAGAGAGGTAGATAGAGGTAGAGAGAGGTAGAGAGAGAGAGAGTAGAGAGGTAGAGAGAGATAGAGGTAGAGAGAGATGGAGGTAGAGAGGTAGAGAGAGGTAGAGAGAGGTAGAGAGAGAGGTAGAGAGAGAGGTAGAGAGAGGTAGAGAGAGAGAGGTAGAGAGAGAGAA
>CM038726.1:42500-75000 GCA_021613375.1 Megaleporinus macrocephalus
AGTATACTCTACTACACTATACTACACGTCACTCAGAGGTACAGTATACTCTACTACACTATACTACACATCAATCAGAGGTACAGCATACTCTACTGTACTACACTATACTACACATCACTCAGAGGTACAGCATACTCTACTGTACTACACTATACTGCACATCACTCAGAGGTACAGTACACTCTACTGTACTGTACTACACTATACTACACATCACTCAGAGTTACAGCATACTCTACTGTACTACACTATACTACACATCACTCAGAGGTACAGCATACTCTACTGTACTACACTATACTACACATCACTCAGAGGTACAGCATACTCTACTGTACTACACTATACTGCACATCACTCAGAGGTACAGTATACTCTACTGTACTACACTATACTACACATCACTCAGAGTTACAGCATACTCTACTGTACTACACTATACTACACATCACTCAGAGGTACAGCATACTCTACTGTACTACACTATACTACACATCACTCAGAGGTACAGCATACTCTACTATACTACACTATACTGCACATCACTCAGAGGTACAGTATACTCTACTGTACTACACTATACTACACATCACTCAGAGGTGCAGCATACTCTACTACACTATACTACACATCACTCAGAGGTACAGTATACTCTACTACACTATACTACACATCACTCAGAGTTACAGCATACTCTACTGTACTACACTATACTACACATCACTCAGAGGTACAGCATACTCTACTGTACTACACTATACTACACATCACTCAGAGGTACAGTATACTCTACTGTACTATACTATACTACACGTCACTCAGAGGTACAGTATACTCTACTACACTATACTACACATCACTCAGAGGTACAGTATACTCTACTGTACTACACTATATTACACATCACTCAGAGGTACAGCATACTCTACTACACTATACTACACGTCACTCAGAGGTACAGTATACTCTACTACACTATACTACACATCACTCAGAGGTACAGTGTACTCTACTGTACTACACTATACTACACATCACTCAGAGGTACAGTATACTCTGCTGTACTGTACTACACTATACTACACATCACTCAGAGGTACAGTATACTCTACTGTACTACACTATACTACACATCACTCAGAGGTACAGTATACTCTACTGTACTACACTATACTACACGTCACTCAGAGGTACAGTATACTCTACTGTACTACACTATACTACACATCACTCAGAGGTACAGTATACTCTACTGTACTACACTATACTACACGTCACTCAGAGGTACAGTATACTCTACTACACTATACTACACATCACTCAGAGGTACAGTGTACTCTACTGTACTACACTATGCTACACATCACTCAGAGGTACAGTATACTCTACTACACTATACTACACATCACTCAGAGGTACAGCATACTCTACTGTACTAAACTATACTACACATCACTCAGAGGTACAGCATACTCTACTGTACTACACTATACTGCACATCACTCAGAGGTACAGTATACTCTACTGTACTACACTATACTGCACATCACTCAGAGGTACAGTATACTCTACTGTACTACACTATACTGCACATCACTCAGAGGTACAGTATACTCTACTGTACTACACTATACTACACATCACTCAGAGGTGCAGCATACTCTCCTAAACTATACTACACATCACTCAGAGGTACAGTATACTCTACTGTACTACACTATACTGCACATCACTCAGAGGTACAGTATACTCTACTGTACTACACTATACTACACATCACTCAGAGGGACAGTATACTCTACTACACTATACTACACATCACTCAGAGGTACAGTATACTCTACTGTACTACACTATACTACACATCACTCAGAGGTACAGTATACTCTACTGTACTACACTATACTACACATCACTCAGAGGTACAGTATACTCTACTGTACTGTACTATACTACACATCACTCAGAGGTACAGTATACTCTACTACACTATACTACACGTCACTCAGAGGTACAGTATACTCTACTACACTATACTACACATCAATCAGAGGTACAGCATACTCTACTGTACTACACTATACTACACATCACTCAGAGGTACAGCATACTCTACTGTACTACACTATACTGCACATCACTCAGAGGTACAGTACACTCTACTGTACTGTACTACACTATACTACACATCACTCAGAGTTACAGCATACTCTACTGTACTACACTATACTACACATCACTCAGAGGTACAGCATACTCTACTGTACTACACTATACTACACATCACTCAGAGGTACAGCATACTCTACTGTACTACACTATACTGCACATCACTCAGAGGTACAGTATACTCTACTGTACTACACTATACTACACATCACTCAGAGTTACAGCATACTCTACTGTACTACACTATACTACACATCACTCAGAGGTACAGCATACTCTACTGTACTACACTATACTACACATCACTCAGAGGTACAGCATACTCTACTATACTACACTATACTGCACATCACTCAGAGGTACAGTATACTCTACTGTACTACACTATACTACACATCACTCAGAGGTGCAGCATACTCTACTACACTATACTACACATCACTCAGAGGTACAGTATACTCTACTACACTATACTACACATCACTCAGAGTTACAGCATACTCTACTGTACTACACTATACTACACATCACTCAGAGGTACAGCATACTCTACTGTACTACACTATACTACACATCACTCAGAGGTACAGTATACTCTACTGTACTATACTATACTACACGTCACTCAGAGGTACAGTATACTCTACTACACTATACTACACATCACTCAGAGGTACAGTATACTCTACTGTACTACACTATATTACACATCACTCAGAGGTACAGCATACTCTACTACACTATACTACACGTCACTCAGAGGTACAGTATACTCTACTACACTATACTACACATCACTCAGAGGTACAGTGTACTCTACTGTACTACACTATACTACACATCACTCAGAGGTACAGTATACTCTGCTGTACTGTACTACACTATACTACACATCACTCAGAGGTACAGTATACTCTACTGTACTACACTATACTACACATCACTCAGAGGTACAGTATACTCTACTGTACTACACTATACTACACGTCACTCAGAGGTACAGTATACTCTACTGTACTACACTATACTACACATCACTCAGAGGTACAGTATACTCTACTGTACTACACTATACTACACGTCACTCAGAGGTACAGTATACTCTACTACACTATACTACACATCACTCAGAGGTACAGTGTACTCTACTGTACTACACTATGCTACACATCACTCAGAGGTACAGTATACTCTACTACACTATACTACACATCACTCAGAGGTACAGCATACTCTACTGTACTAAACTATACTACACATCACTCAGAGGTACAGCATACTCTACTGTACTACACTATACTGCACATCACTCAGAGGTACAGTATACTCTACTGTACTACACTATACTGCACATCACTCAGAGGTACAGTATACTCTACTGTACTACACTATACTGCACATCACTCAGAGGTACAGTATACTCTACTGTACTACACTATACTACACATCACTCAGAGGTGCAGCATACTCTCCTAAACTATACTACACATCACTCAGAGGTACAGTATACTCTACTGTACTACACTATACTGCACATCACTCAGAGGTACAGTATACTCTACTGTACTACACTATACTACACATCACTCAGAGGGACAGTATACTCTACTACACTATACTACACATCACTCAGAGGTACAGTATACTCTACTGTACTACACTATACTACACATCACTCAGAGGTACAGTATACTCTACTGTACTACACTATACTACACATCACTCAGAGGTACAGTATACTCTACTACACTATACTACACATGACTCAGAGGTACAGTATACTCTACTCTACTACACTATACTACACATCACTCAGAGGTACAGTATACTCTACTGTACTACACTATACTACACATCACTCAGAGGTACAGTATACTCTACTACACTATACTACACATCACTCAGAGGTACAGTATACTCTACTGTACTGTACTATACTACACATCACTCAGAGGTACAGCAAACTCTACTACACTATACTACACATGACTCAGAGGTACAGTATACTCTACTCTACTACACTATACTACACATCACTCAGAGGTACAGTATACTCTACTGTACTACACTATACTACACATCACTCAGAGGTACAGTATACTCTACTACACTATACTACACATCACTCAGAGGTACAGTATACTCTACTGTACTACACTATACTGCACATCACTCAGAGGTACAGTATACTCTACTGTACTACACTATACTACACATCACTCAGAGGGACAGTATACTCTACTACACTATACTACACATCACTCAGAGGTACAGTATACTCTACTGTACTACACTATACTACACATCACTCAGAGGTACAGTATACTCTACTGTACTACACTATACTACACATCACTCAGAGGTACAGTATACTCTACTACACTATACTACACATGACTCAGAGGTACAGTATACTCTACTCTACTACACTATACTACACATCACTCAGAGGTACAGTATACTCTACTGTACTACACTATACTACACATCACTCAGAGGTACAGTATACTCTACTACACTATACTACACATCACTCAGAGGTACAGTATACTCTACTGTACTGTACTATACTACACATCACTCAGAGGTACAGCAAACTCTACTACACTATACTACACATCACTGAGAGGTACAGTATACTCTACTACACTATAGTACACATCACTCAGAGGTACAGTATACTCTACTGTACTACACTATACTGCACATCACTCAGAGGTACAGTATACTCTACTACACTATACTACACATCACTTAGAGGTACAGTATACTGTACTGTACTACACTATACTACACATCACTCAGAGGTACAGTATACTCTACTGTACTGTACTACACTATACTACACATCACTCAGAGGTACAGTATACTCTACTGTACTGTACTATACTACACATCACTCAGAGGTACAGCAAACTCTACTACACTATACTACACATCACTGAGAGGTACAGTATACTCTACTACACTATAGTACACATCACTCAGAGGTACAGTATACTCTACTGTACTACACTATACTGCACATCACTCAGAGGTACAGTATACTCTACTACACTATACTACACATCACTTAGAGGTACAGTATACTGTACTGTACTACACTATACTACACATCACTCAGAGGTACAGTATACTCTACTGTACTGTACTACACTATACTACACATCACTCAGAGGTACAGTATACTCTACTGTACTACACTATACTACACTTCACTCAGAGGTACAGTATACTCTACTACACTATACTACACATCACTCAGAGGTACAGTATACTCTACTGTACTACACTATACTACACATCACTCAGAGGTACAGCATACTCTACTACACTATACTACACATCACTCAGAGGTACAGTATACTCTACTGTACTACACTATACTACACATCACTCTGAGGTACAGTATACTCTACTGTACTACACTATACTACACATCACTCAGAGGTACAGTATACTCTACTGTACTATACTATACTACACGTCACTCAGAGGTACAGTATACTCTACTACACTATACTACACATCACTCAGAGGTACAGTATACTCTACTGTACTACACTATACTACACATCACTCAGAGGTACAGTATACTCTACTACACTATACTACACATCACTCAGAGGTACAGCATACTCTACTGTACTACACTATACTACACATCACTCAGAGGTACAGCATACTCTACTGTACTACACTATACTGCACATCACTCAGAGGTACAGTATACTCTACTGTACTTTACTACACTATACTACACATCACTCAGAGTTACAGCATACTCTACTGTACTACACTATACTACACATCACTCAGAGGTACAGCATACTCTACTGTACTACACTATACTGCACATCACTCAGAGGTACAGTATACTCTACTGTACTACACTATACTACACATCACTCAGAGTTACAGCATACTCTACTGTACTACACTATACTACACATCACTCAGAGGTACAGCATACTCTACTGTACTACACTATACTACACATCACTCAGAGGTACAGCATACTCTACTGTACTACACTATACTGCACATCACTCAGAGGTACAGTATACTCTACTGTACTACACTATACTACACATCACTCAGAGGTGCAGCATACTCTACTAAACTATACTACACATCACTCAGAGGTACAGTATACTCTACTGTACTACACTATACTGCACATCACTCAGAGGTACAGTATACTCTACTGTACTACACTATACTACACATCACTCAGAGGGACAGTATACTCTACTACACTATACTACACATCACTCAGAGGTACAGTATACTCTACTGTACTACACCATACTACACATCACTCAGAGGTACAGTATACTCTACTGTACTACACTATACTACACATCACTCAGAGGTACAGTATACTCTACTACACTATACTACACATCACTCAGAGGTACAGTATACTCTACTGTACTGTACTATACTACACATCACTCAGAGGTACAGCAAACTCTACTACACTATACTACACATCACTCAGAGGTACAGTATACTCTACTACACTATAGTACACATCACTCAGAGGTACAGTATACTCTACTGTACTACACTATACTACACATCACTCAGAGGTACAGTATACTCTACTACATTATACTACACATCACTCAGAGGTACAGTATATTCTACTGTACTACACTATACTACACATCACTCAGAGGTACAGTATACTCTACTGTACTACACTATACTGCACATCACTCAGAGGTACAGTATACTCTACTACACTATACTACACATCACTCAGAGGTACAGTATACTCTACTGTACTGTACTATAGTACACATCACTCAGAGGTACAGTATACTCTACTACACTATACTACACATACTCAGAGGTACGGTATACTCTACTGTACTGTACTATAGTACACATCACTCAGAGGTACAGTATACTCTACTGTACTACACTATACTGCACATCACTCAGAGGTACAGTATACTCTACTGTACTACACTATACTACACGTCACTCAGAGGTACAGTATACTCTACTACACTATACTACACATCACTCAGAGGTACAGTGTACTCTACTGTACTACACTATACTACACATCACTCAGAGGTACAGTATACTCTGCTGTACTGTACTACACTATACTACACATCACTCAGAGGTACAGTATACTCTACTGTACTACACTATACTACACATCACTCAGAGGTACAGTATACTCTACTGTACTACACTATACTACACGTCACTCAGAGGTACAGTATACTCTACTACACTATACTACATATCACTCAGAGGTACAGTGTACTCTACTGTACTACACTATACTACACATCACTCAGAGGTACAGTATACTCTACTACACTATACTACACATCACTCAGAGGTACAGCATACTCTACTGTACTACACTATACTACACATCACTCAGAGGTACAGCATACTCTACTGTACTACACTATACTGCACATCACTCAGAGATACAGTATACTCTACTGTACTTTACTACACTATACTACACATCACTCAGAGTTACAGCATACTCTACTGTACTACACTATACTACACATCACTCAGAGGTACAGCATACTCTACTGTACTACACTATACTGCACATCACTCAGAGGTACAGTATACTCTACTGTACTACACTATACTACACATCACTCAGAGGTACAGTATACTCTACTGTACTACACTATACTACACATCACTCAGAGGTACAGTATACTCTACTACACTATACTACACATCACTCAGAGGTACAGTATACTCTACTGTACTGTACTATACTACACATCACTCAGAGGTACAGTATACTCTACTGTACTACACTATACTACACATCACTCAGAGGTACAGTATACTCTACTACACTATACTACACATCACTCAGAGGTACAGTATACTCTACTGTACTGTACTATACTACACATCACTCAGAGGTACAGCAAACTCTACTACACTATACTACACATCACTCAGAGGTACAGTATACTCTACTACACTACAGTACACATCACTCAGAGGTACAGTATACTCTACTGTACTACACTATACTACACATCACTCAGAGGTACAGTATACTCTACTGTACTACACTATACTGCACATCACTCAGAGGTACAGTATACTCTACTGTACTGTACTATAGTACACATCACTCAGAGGTACAGTATACTCTACTACACTATACTACACATACTCAGAGGTACAGTATACTCTACTGTACTGTACTATAGTACACATCACTCAGAGGTACAGTATACTCTACTGTACTACACTATACTGCACATCACTCAGAGGTACAGTATACTCTACTACACTATACTACACATCACTTAGAGGTACAGTATACTCTACTGTACTACACTATACTACACATCACTCAGAGGTACAGTATACTCTACTGTACTGTACTACACTATACTACACATCACTCAGAGGTACAGTATACTCTACTGTACTACACTATACTACACATCACTCAGAGGTACAGTATACTCTACTACACTATACTACACATCACTCAGAGGTACAGCATACTCTACTGTACTACACTATACTACACATCACTCAGAGGTACAGCATACTCTACTGTACTACACTATACTGCACATCACTCAGAGGTACAGTATACTCTACTGTACTTTACTACACTATACTACACATCACTCAGAGTTACAGCATACTCTACTGTACTACACTATACTACACATCACTCAGAGGTACAGCATACTCTACTGTACTACACTATACTGCACATCACTCAGAGGTACAGTATACTCTACTGTACTACACTATACTACACATCACTCAGAGTTACAGCATACTCTACTGTACTACACTATACTACACATCACTCAGAGGTACAGCATACTCTACTGTACTACACTATACTACACATCACTCAGAGGTACAGCATACTCTACTGTACTACACTATACTGCACATCACTCAGAGGTACAGTATACTCTACTGTACTACACTATACTACACATCACTCAGAGGTGCAGCATACTCTACTAAACTATACTACACATCACTCAGAGGTACAGTATACTCTACTGTACTACACTATACTGCACATCACTCAGAGGTACAGTATACTCTACTGTACTACACTATACTACACATCACTCAGAGGGACAGTATACTCTACTACACTATACTACACATCACTCAGAGGTACAGTATACTCTACTGTACTACACCATACTACACATCACTCAGAGGTACAGTATACTCTACTGTACTACACTATACTACACATCACTCAGAGGTACAGTATACTCTACTACACTATACTACACATCACTCAGAGGTACAGTATACTCTACTGTACTGTACTATACTACACATCACTCAGAGGTACAGCAAACTCTACTACACTATACTACACATCACTCAGAGGTACAGTATACTCTACTACACTATAGTACACATCACTCAGAGGTACAGTATACTCTACTGTACTACACTATACTACACATCACTCAGAGGTACAGTATACTCTACTACATTATACTACACATCACTCAGAGGTACAGTATATTCTACTGTACTACACTATACTACACATCACTCAGAGGTACAGTATACTCTACTGTACTACACTATACTGCACATCACTCAGAGGTACAGTATACTCTACTACACTATACTACACATCACTCAGAGGTACAGTATACTCTACTGTACTGTACTATAGTACACATCACTCAGAGGTACAGTATACTCTACTACACTATACTACACATACTCAGAGGTACGGTATACTCTACTGTACTGTACTATAGTACACATCACTCAGAGGTACAGTATACTCTACTGTACTACACTATACTGCACATCACTCAGAGGTACAGTATACTCTACTGTACTACACTATACTACACGTCACTCAGAGGTACAGTATACTCTACTACACTATACTACACATCACTCAGAGGTACAGTGTACTCTACTGTACTACACTATACTACACATCACTCAGAGGTACAGTATACTCTGCTGTACTGTACTACACTATACTACACATCACTCAGAGGTACAGTATACTCTGCTGTACTGTACTACACTATACTACACATCACTCAGAGGTACAGTATACTCTACTGTACTACACTATACTACACATCACTCAGAGGTACAGTATACTCTACTGTACTACACTATACTACACGTCACTCAGAGGTACAGTATACTCTACTACACTATACTACATATCACTCAGAGGTACAGTGTACTCTACTGTACTACACTATACTACACATCACTCAGAGGTACAGTATACTCTACTACACTATACTACACATCACTCAGAGGTACAGCATACTCTACTGTACTACACTATACTACACATCACTCAGAGGTACAGCATACTCTACTGTACTACACTATACTGCACATCACTCAGAGGTACAGTATACTCTACTGTACTTTACTACACTATACTACACATCACTCAGAGTTACAGCATACTCTACTGTACTACACTATACTACACATCACTCAGAGGTACAGCATACTCTACTGTACTACACTATACTGCACATCACTCAGAGGTACAGTATACTCTACTGTACTACACTATACTACACATCACTCAGAGGTACAGTATACTCTACTGTACTACACTATACTACACATCACTCAGAGGTACAGTATACTCTACTACACTATACTACACATCACTCAGAGGTACAGTATACTCTACTGTACTGTACTATACTACACATCACTCAGAGGTACAGTATACTCTACTGTACTACACTATACTACACATCACTCAGAGGTACAGTATACTCTACTACACTATACTACACATCACTCAGAGGTACAGTATACTCTACTGTACTGTACTATACTACACATCACTCAGAGGTACAGCAAACTCTACTACACTATACTACACATCACTCAGAGGTACAGTATACTCTACTACACTATAGTACACATCACTCAGAGGTACAGTATACTCTACTGTACTACACTATACTACACATCACTCAGAGGTACAGTATACTCTACTGTACTACACTATACTGCACATCACTCAGAGGTACAGTATACTCTACTGTACTGTACTATAGTACACATCACTCAGAGGTACAGTATACTCTACTACACTATACTACACATACTCAGAGGTACAGTATACTCTACTGTACTGTACTATAGTACACATCACTCAGAGGTACAGTATACTCTACTGTACTACACTATACTGCACATCACTCAGAGGTACAGTATACTCTACTACACTATACTACACATCACTTAGAGGTACAGTATACTCTACTGTACTACACTATACTACACATCACTCAGAGGTACAGTATACTCTACTGTACTGTACTACACTATACTACACATCACTCAGAGGTACAGTATACTCTACTGTACTACACTATACTACACATCACTCAGAGGTACAGTATACTCTACTGTACTACACTATACTACACGTCACTGAGGTACAGTATACTCTACTACACTATACTACACATCACTCAGAGGTACAGTATACTCTACTGTACTGTACTATACTACACATCACTCAGAGGTACAGCATACTCTACTACACTATACTACACATCACTTAGAGGTACAGTATACTCTACTGTACTGTACTATACTACACATCACTCAGAGGTACAGTATACTCTACTGTACTATACTACACATCACTCAGAGGTACAGTATACTCTACTGTACTGTACTATACTACACATCACTCAGAGGTACAGTATACTCTACTGTACTACACTATACTGCACATCACTCAGAGGTACAGTATACTCTACTACACTATACTACACATCACTTAGAGGTACAGTATACTCTACTGTACTACACTATACTACACATCACTCAGAGGTACAGTATACTCTACTGTACTGTACTACACTATACTACACATCACTCAGAGGTACAGTATACTCTACTGTACTACACTATACTACACATCACTCAGAGGTACAGTATACTCTACTGTACTACACTATACTACACGTCACTCAGAGGTACAGTATACTCTACTACACTATACTACACATCACTCAGAGGTACAGTATACTCTACTGTACTACACTATACTACACATCACTCAGAGGTACAGCATACTCTACTACACTATACTACACATCACTCAGAGGTACAGTATACTCTACTGTACTACACTATACTACACATCACTCAGAGGTACAGTATACTCTACTGTACTACACTATACTACACATCACTCAGAGGTACAGCATACTCTACTACACTATACTACACGTCACTCAGAGGTACAGTATACTCTACTACACTATACTACACATCACTCAGAGGTACAGTGTACTCTACTGTACTACACTATACTACACATCACTCAGAGGTACAGTATACTCTGCTGTACTGTACTACACTATACTACACATCACTCAGAGGTACAGTATACTCTACTACACTATACTACACATCACTCAGAGGTACAGTGTACTCTACTGTACTACACTATACTACACATCACTCAGAGGTACAGTATACTCTACTGTACTGTACTACACTATACTACACATCACTCAGAGGTACAGTGTACTCTACTCTACTACACTATACTACACATCACTCAGAGGTACAGTATACTCTACTGTACTACACTATACTACACGTCACTCAGAGGTACAGTATACTCTACTGTACTACACTATACTACACATCACTCAGAGGTACAGTATACTCTACTGTACTACACTATACTACACATCACTCAGAGGTACAGTATACTCTGCTGTACTGTACCATACTACACATAACTCAGAGGTACAGTATACTCTATTACACTATACCACACATCACTCAGAGGTACTGTATACTCTACTGTACTGTACTACACTATACTACACATCACTCAGAGGTACAGTATACTCTACTGTACTACACTATACTGCACATCACTCAGAGGTACAGTATACTCTACTGTACTGTACTACACTATACTGCACATCACTCAGAGGTACAGTATACTCTACTCTACTGTACTACACTATACTGCACATCACTCAGAGGTACAGTATACTCTACTGTACTACACTATACTACACATCACTCAGAGGTACAGTATACTCTACTCTACTGTACTACACTATACTGCACATCACTCAGAGGTACAGTATACTCTACTGTACTGTACTACACTATACTACACATCACTCAGAGGTACACTATATACTCTACTGTACTGTACTATACTGTGCTAGTGTTTGTTCTGGGGTGTACTGTGTGTTTCTGAGGTATCACAGTGGTGGTTACTCTGGTCTGCACGGTTCTGCAGGGCACTGGAGGTTCATGCGAGGAATCAGGCGTTCCGCTCGTTCTTCCGGCTGCCGCAGGAGGAGAACCTGTGTGAAGTCTATGAGAGCTTTCTTTGGGTTCCGTTCAGCCACTACAACACGCTGGGCAAGATCTGCGTGTCAGAGAGATACCTCTGCTTCGCCAGTCAGGACGGCAGCCAGTGTCACCTCATCATTCCCCTACGGGAGGTGAGCGACTGACTGAGCGACTGACTGAGCGACTGACTGACTGTCTGAAAGACTGACTAAGTGACTGACTGACTGTCTGACTGTCTGACTGAGCGACTGACTGAATGAATGACTGACTGTCTGAAAGACTGACTAAGTGACTGACTGACTGTCTGACTGGTTGACTGTCTGACTGAGCGACTGACTGAGCGACTGACTGACTGTCTGAAAGACTGACTAAGTGACTGACTGTGTGACTGAGTGACTGACTGACTAAGTGACTGATTGAGTGACTGACCGAGTGACTGACTGACTGAGTGACTGTCTAACTGACTGTCTGACTGAGTGACTGACTGACTGTCTGATTGACTGATTGACTGACTGTCTCACTGATTGACTGACTGACTGACTGAGAGGCTGACTGAGTGACTGAGAAACTGACTGAGTGACTGACTGAGAGACTGACTCAGTGACTGACTGACTGAGTGACTGACCGAGTGACTGACTGACTGTCTGACAGACTGACTAAGTGACTGAGAGACTGACTGAGAGGCTGACTGACTGAAAGACTGACTGAGAGACTTAGTGACTGACTGACTGACTGACTGTCTGAAAGACTAAGTGACTGACTGACTGTCTGACTGGGTGACTGTCTGACTGAGCGACTGACTGTCTGAAAGACTGACTAAGTGACTGACTGAGTAACTGAGTGACTGTCTGACTGAGTGAATGACTAAGTGACTGAGTGACTGACCGAGTGACTGACTGACTGAGCGACTGACTGAGTGACTGACTGAAAGACTGAATGATTGTCTAACTGAGTGACTGTCTAACTGAGTGACTGACTGACTGATTGATTGACTGAGTGACTGACTGAGAGGCTGACTGAAAGACTGACTGAGTGATTGTCTAACTGAGTGACTGTCTAACTGAGTGACTGACTGACTGTCTGACTGATTGATTGACTGAGTGACTGACTGAGAGGCTGACTGAGTGACTGACTGAGAGACTGACTGAGTAACTGTCTGAGAGACTGACTCAGTGACTGACTGAGTGACTGACCGAGTGACTGACTGAGAGACTGAGTGATTGACTGAGAGACTGACTGAGAGACTGAGTGACTGACTGACTGAGAGACTGACTGAGAGACTGACTGAGAGACCGAGTGACTGAGAGACTGACTGAGAGACTGACTGACTAAGAGACTGACTGAGAGACTGACTGAGAGACCGAGTGACTGACTGACTGAGAGACTGAGTGACTGACTGACTGACTGAGAGACTGACTGTATGACTGACTGACTGAGAGACTGACTGAGAGACTGAGTGACTGAGTGACTGAGAGACTGACTGACAGAGACTGACTGAGAGACTGGCTGAGAGACTGACTGAGAGACTGTCTGACAGACTGACTGAGTGACTGAGAGACTGACCGAGTGACTGAGAGACTGACTGACTGAGAGACTGGGAGACTGACTGAGAGACCGAGTGACTGAGAGACTGACTGAGTGAGATGTATGATATGTGTAGTTGTGATTATTGATTTGTGGTGGTGCAGTGTGTCCGGTGTTGATGCTGCTCTGTGTGTGTCTGTTGGGGGTCTGTCAGGTGGTCAGCGTGGAGCTGCCGGACCGCAGCAGTCGTGCTCTGAGCGTGTGTGTTCGTGGGAAAAGAGCTTTCCGGTTTTCAGAGGTTCGTGATTTTGAGCGTTTGGCTGCAACCATCCGCAGGAAGTGCTCTGCAACGTCAAGCCCTCAGCGCTCCGCCAGCGCTCAGGTAACTTCCTGTTCCTGCTCTACCCACCTGGTCCACCTGTTATTATTTATACTCCCCAGTTCAGTCTCAGTGCTGACTCAGGTACTCCTGAAAAAACCTCTGAACAGTCAGCTGTGTCAGGAGTCAGCTGTGTCAGGAGTCAGCTGTGTTAGGAGTCAGCTGTGTTAGGAGTCAGCTGTGTCAGGAGTCAGCTGTGTCAGGATTCAGCTGTGTCAGGAGTCAGCTGTGTTAGGAGTCAGCTGTGTCAGGAGTCAGCTGTGTCAAGAGTCAGCTGTGTCAGGAGTCAGCTGTGTCAGGAGTCAGCTGTGTTAGGAGTCAGCTGTGTATAAACAGAACCTGGAAGCGTGACAGTGTGTTTATACAGATATACTCAGTGTTAGTCTGGTAAGTTTCAGCTCAGTATTAGTTTAAAGTTAGTTTAATGTTAGTTTAATGTTATTAGTAATAATTAAACACTACTGGTAAGTTTCAGCTCAGTATTAGTTTAGTGTTAGTTTAATGTTAGTTTAATGTTAGTTTAATGTTAGTTTAATGTTTTTATTAATATTAATTAGACATTATTGGTAAGTTTTAGCTCAGTATTAGTTTAGTATTAGTTTTGTATTAGTTTAATGTTAGTTTAATGTTATTGTTATTAGTATTAATTAGACACTACTGGTAAGTTTCAGCTCAGTATTAATTTAGTATTAGTTTAGTGTTAGTTTAATGTTAGTTTAATGTTGTTATTAGTATTAATTAGACACTACTGGTAAGTTTCAGCTCAGTATTAGTTTAGTATTAGTTTAGTGTTAGTTTAATGTTAGTTTAATGTTGTTATTATTATTAATTAGACACTACTGGTAAGTTTCAGCTCAGTATTAATTTAGTATTAGTTTAGTGTTAGTTTAATGTTAGTTTAATGTTATTGTTATTAGTATTAATTAGACACTACTGGTAAGTTTCAGCTCAGTATTAGTTTAGTAATAGTTTAGTGTTAGTTTAATGTTAGTTTAATGTTGTTCATAGTATTAATTAGATACTGCTGGTAATCGTTTTGGTTTGTTAATCTCAGATCAGGTGTTTTGTCAGTTTGTGAAAGTCTTACACGCTCTGGCTGCTCAGAGCTGGTTGTACAGATGTGAGTATTAATAAAGCTTTGGAGGGAATTGGCGTTATTGGACAGTCTTGATTGTACACAGTGTTGATGTACAGTGTGTAAAACCTGCTGACCAGCTACTGTAAACACTCGGACTGTCTGTGTGGACAGCTGCCTCTGTGTGACGAGGAGGAGGACGTGATGGTCGGTCAGACTCAGCCGGCGGTCAGTACTGAAGCTCTGATGAACGTCTTCCATCCGCAAGACGCTGAAAACCTGGACCCTAAAATGGTAATGTTCAGTTTCAGCTTAGCGTTAGTTCAGCGTTAGTTCAGTTTCAGCTCAGCGTTAGTTCAGCGTTAGTTCAGTTTCAGCTCAGCGTTAGTTCAGCGTTAGTTCAGTTTCAGCTCAGTGTTAGTTCAGTTTCAGCTCAGTGTTAGTTCAGTTTCAGCTCAGCGTTAGTTCAGCATTAGTTCAGTTTCAGCTCAGCGTTAGTTCAGCGTTAGTTCAGTGTTAGTTCAGCATTAGTTCAGTTTCAGCTCAGCGTTAGTTAAGTTTCAGCTCAGCGTTAGTTCAGTGTTAGTTCAGCGTTAGTTCAGTTTCAGCTCAGCGTTAGTTCAGCGTTAGTTCAGTTTCAGCTCAGTGTTAGTTCAGCGTTAGTTCAGTTTCAGCTCAGCGTTAGTTCAGCGTTAGTTCAGTTTCAGCTCAGTGTTAGTTCAGTTTCAGCTCAGCGTTAGTTCAGTTTCAGCTCAGCGTTAGTTCAGCGTTAGTTCAGCGTTAGTTCAGTTTCAGCTCAGCGTTAGTTCAGCGTTAGTTCAGTTTCAGCTCAGCGTTAGTTCAGCGTTAGTTCAGTTTCAGCTCAGCGTTAGTTCAGCGTTAGTTCAGTTTCAGTTCAGCGTTAGTTCAGCGTTAGTTCAGCGTTAGTTCAGCGTTAGTTCAGTGTTAGTTTAGTATTAGTTTAGTGTTAGTATTAGTTTAGTGTTAGTTCAGTATTAGTTCAGTGTTAGTTTAGTATTAGTTTAGTGTTAGTATTAGTTTAGTGTTAGTTCAGTATTAGTTCAGTGTTAGTTTAGTATTAGTTTAGTGTTAGTATTAGTTCAGTGTTAGTTTAGTATTAGTTTAGTGTTAGTTTAGTATTAGTTCAGTGTTAGTTTAGTGTTGGTTTAGTTCAGTTTCAGTGTTAGTTCAGTGCAGTTTAGTATTAGTTTAGTGTTAGTTTAGTATTAGTTCAGTGTTAGTTTAGTGTTAGTTTAGTATTAATTCAGTGTTAGTTCAGTTTCAGTTCAGTATTAGTTTAGCGTTAGTTTAGTATTAGTTCAGTGTTAGTTTAGTATTAGTTTAGTGTTAGTTCAGTATTAGTTCAGTGTTAGTTTAATGTTAGTATTAGTTTAGTGTTAGTTCAGTATTAGTTCAGTGTTAGTTTAGTATTAGTTTAGTGTTAGTATTAGTTCAGTGTTAGTTTAGTATTAGTTCAGTGTTAGTTTAGTATTAGTTTAGTGTTAGTTCAGCTTCAGTTCAGTGTTAGTTTAATGTTGGTTTCGTTTAGTGTTAGTTCAGTTTCAGTTCAGTCTTAGTTTACTGTTAGTTCAGTTTCAGTTCAGTGTTAGTTTACTATTAGTTCAGCTTCAGTTCAGTGTTAGTTTAATGTTGGTTTCGTTTAGTGTTAGTTCAGTTTCAGTTCAGTGTTAGTTTACTATTAGTTCAGTTTCAGTTCAGTGTTAGTTTAGTGTTAGTTCAGTTTCAGTTCAGTGTTAGTTTAATGTTGGTTTCGTTTAGTGTTAGTTTAGTGTTAGTTCAGTTCAGTGTTAGTTTAGTGTTGGTTTAGTTCAGTGTTAGTTTACTATTAGTTCAGTTTCAGTTCAGTGCTAGTTTAGTGTTAGTTTAGTTTAGTGTTAGTTCAGTGTTAGTTCAGTTTCAGTTCAGTGTTAGTTTAGTGTTGGTTTAATTTAGTGTTAGTTCACTGTTAGTTCACTTGTAGTTAAGTTTAGTGTTAGTTTACTATTAGTTCAGTTTCAGTTCAGTGTTAGTTTAGTGTTAGTTCAGTTTCAGTTCAGTGTTAGTTTAATGTTGGTTTCGTTTAGTGTTAGTTTAGTGTTAGTTCAGTTCAGTGTTAGTTTAGTGTTGGTTTAGTATTAGTTCAGTTTCAGTTCAGTGTTAGGTCAGTTTTAGTTCAATGTTAGGTTAGTATTAGTTCAGTTTCAGTTTAGTTCCAGTTCAGTGTTAGGTTAGTATTATTTCAGTTTCAGTTCATAGTTAGTTTAGTGTTAGTTTAGTGTTAGTTCAGTGTTAGTTCAGTTTCAGTTCATAGTTAGTTTACTGTTAGTTCAGTTTCAGTTCAGTGTTAGTTCAGTTTCAGTTCAGTGTTAGTTTAATGTTGGTTTCGTTTAGTGTTAGTTTAGTGTTAGTTCAGTTTCAGTTCAGTGTTAGTTTACTATTAGTTCAGCTTCAGTTCAGTGTTAGTTTAATGTTGGTTTCGTTTAGTATTAGTTTAGTGTTAGTTCAGTTTCAGTTCAGTGTTAGTTTAGTGTTGGTTTAGTTCAGTGTTAGTTTAGTATTAGTTCAGTTTCAGTTCAGTGCTAGTTTAGTGTTGGTTTAATTTAGTGTTAGATTAGTGTTAGTTCACTGTTAGTTCACTGTTAGTTAAGTTTAGTGTTAGTTTAGTATTAGTTCAGTTTCAGTTCAGTGTGAGTTTAGTGTTAGTTCAGTTTCAGCTCAGTTTTTGTTTAGTGTTAGTTCAGAGTTAGTTTATTATTAGTTCAGTTTCAGTTCAGTGTTAGTTTAGTGTTGGTTTAGTTCAATTTCAGTGTTAGTTCAGTGCAGTTTAGTATTAGTTTAGTATTAGTTCAGTGTTAGTTTTGTATTAGTTCAGTGTTAGTTTAGTATTAGTTTAGTGTTAGTTCAGTTCAGTATTAGTTTAGTGTTAGTTTAGTGTTCGTTCAGTTTCAGTTCATTGTTAGTTTATTATTAGTTTAGTGTTCGTTTAGTGTTAGTTTAGTATTAGTTTAGTGTTAGTTCAGTATTGGTTCAGTTCAGTATTAGTTTAGTGTTAGTTTAGTGTTAGTTCAGTGTTAGTTTAGTATTAGTTCAGTTTCAGCTCAGTTAAGTATTAGTTCAGTTTCAGCTCAGTTTAGTATTAGTTTAGTGTTAGTTCAGTGTTATTTTAGTATTAGTTCAGTTTCAGTTCAGTGTTAGTTTAGTGTTGGTTTAATTTAGTGTTAGTTCTCTGTTAGTTCAGTGTTAAGTTTAGTGTTAGTTTAGTATTAGTTCAGTTTCAGTTTAGTGTTAGGTCAGTTTTAGTTCAGTGTTAGTTTAGTGTTAGTTTAGTTCCAGTTCAATGTTAGGTTAGTATTATTTCAGTTTCAGTTCATAGTTAGTTTACTATTAGTTCAGTTTCAGTTCAGTGTTAGTTCAGTGTTCGTTCAGTTTCAGTTCAGTGTTAGTTTACTATTAGTTCAGCTTCAGTTCAGTGTTAGTTTAATGTTGATTTCGTTTAGTGTTAGTTTAGTGTTAGTTCAGTTTCAGTTCCGTGTTAGTTTAGTGTCGGTTTAGTTTAGTGTTATTTCAGTGTTAGTTTAGTGTTAGTTTAGTGTTAGTTCAGTGTTAGTTCAGTTTCAGTTCAGTGTTAGTTTAGTGTTGGTTTAATTTAGTGTTAGATTAGTGTTAGTTCACTGTTAGTTAAGTTTAGTGTTAGTTTAGTATTAGTTCAGTTTCAGTTCAGTGTTAGTTTAGTGTCGGTTTAGTTTAGTGTTATTTCAGTGTTAGTTTAGTGTTAGTTTAGTGTTAGTTCAGTGTTAGTTCAGTTTCAGTTCAGTGTTAGTTTAGTGTTGGTTTAATTTAGTGTTAGATTAGTGTTAGTTAACTGTTAGTTTAGTATTAGTTCAGTTTCAGTTCAGTGTTAGGTCAGTTTCAGTTCAGTTTTAGTTAAGTGTTAGTTTAGTTCCTGTTCAGTGTTAGGTTAGTATTATTTCAGTTTCAGTTCATAGTTAGTTTACTGTTAGTTCAGTTTCAGTTCAGTGTTAGTTTACTATTAGTTCAACTTCAGTTCAGTGTTAGTTTAATGTTGGTTTCGTTTAGTGTTAGTTTACTGTTAGTTCAGTTTCAGTTCAGTGTTAGTTTACTATTAGTTCAGCTTCAGTTCAGTGTTAGTTTAATGTTGGTTTCGTTTAGTGTTAGTTTACTATTAGTTCATTTTCAGTTCAGTGTTAGTTCAGTGTTCGTTCAGTTTCAGTTCAGTGTTAGTTTACTATTAGTTCAGCTTCAGTTCAGTGTTAGTTTAATGTTGGTTTCGTTTAGTGTTAGTTTAGTGTTAGTTCAGTTTCAGTTCAGTGTTAGTTTACTATTAGTTCAGTTTCAGTTCAGTGTTAGTTTACTATTAGTTCAGCTTCAGTTCAGTGTTAGTTTAATGTTAGTTTCGTTTAGTGTTAGTTTAGTGTTAGTTCAGTTTCAGTTCAGTGTTAGTTTAGTGTCGGTTTAGTTTAGTGTTATTTCAGTGTTAGTTTAGTGTTAGTTTAGAGTTAGTTCAGTGTTAGTTCAGTTTCAGGTCAGTGTTAGTTTAGTGTTGGTTTAATTTAGTGTTAGATTAGTGTTAGTTCACTGTTAGTTAAGTTTAGTGTTAGTTTAGTATTAGTTCAGTTTCAGTTCAGTGTTAGGTCAGTTTCAGTTCAGTTTTAGTTAAGTGTTAGTTCAGTTTCAGTTCAATGTTAGGTTAGTATTAGTTCAGTTTCAGTTTAGTTCCAGTTCAGTGTTAGGTTAGTATTATTTCAGTTTCAGTTCATAGTTAGTTTACTGTTAGTTCAGTTTCAGTTCAGTGTTAGTTTACTATTAGTTCAACTTCAGTTCAGTGTTAGTTTACTGTTAGTTCAGTTTCAGTTCAGTGTTAGTTCAGCTTCAGTTCAGTGTTAGTTTAATGTTGGTTTTGTTTAGTGTTAGTTTACTGTTAGTTCAGTTTCAGTTCAGTGTTAGTTTACTATTAGTTCAACTTCAGTGTTAGTTTAATGTTGGTTTCGTTTAGTGTTAGTTTAGTGTTAGTTCAGTTTCAGTTCAGTGTTAGTTTAGTGTCGGTTTAGTTTAGTGTTATTTCAGTGTTAGTTTAGTGTTAGTTTAGAGTTAGTTCAGTGTTAGTTCAGTTTCAGGTCAGTGTTAGTTTAGTGTTGGTTTAATTTAGTGTTAGATTAGTGTTAGTTCACTGTTAGTTAAGTTTAGTGTTAGTTTAGTATTAGTTCAGTTTTAGTTCAGTGTTAGGTCAGTTTCAGTTCAGTTTTAGTTAAGTGTTAGTTCAGTTTCAGTTCAATGTTAGGTTAGTATTAGTTCAGTTTTAGTTAAGTGTTAGTTCAGTTTCAGTTCAATGTTAGGTTAGTATTAGTTCAGTTTCAGTTTAGTTCCAGTTCAGTGTTAGGTTAGTATTATTTCAGTTTCAGTTTAGTTCCAGTTCAGTGTTAGGTTAGTATTATTTCAGTTTCAGCTCATAGTTAGTTTACTATTTGTTCAGTTTCAGTTCAGTGTTAGTTTAGTGTTAGTTCAGTTTCAGTTCAGTGTTAGTTTGCTATTAGTTCAACTTCAGTTCAGTGTTAGTTTAATGTTGGTTTTGTTTAGTGTTAGTTTAGTGTTAGTTCAGTTTCAGTTCAGTGTTAGTTTAGTGTTGGTTTAGTTTAGTGTTAGTTTAGTATTAGTTCAGTTTCAGTTCAGTGCTAGTTTAGTGTTGGTTTAGTTTAGTGTTAGTTCAGTGTAAGTTTAGTGCTAGTTTAGTGTTAGTTCAGTGTTAGTTCAGTATTAGTGTTAGTTTAATATTAGTTCAGTTTCAGCTCAGCGTTAGTTCAGTTTAAACTCAGTGTTAGTTCAGCGTTAGCTCAGAATTAGTTTAGTATTAGTTCAGTTTCAGTTTAGTGTTAGTTTAGTATAGTTCCATTTCAGTTGTGTTAGTTTAGTGTTAGTTCAGTTTCAGTTCAGTATTAGTTTAGAATTAGTTCAGTTCAGTATTAGTTTAGTGTTTGTTTAATGTTAGTTCAGTATTAGTTCAGTGTAAGTTCAGTGTTAGTTAAGTGCAAGTTCAGTATTAGTTTAGTGTTAGTTTAGTATTAGTTTAGTTTTAGTTCAGTTTCAGTTCAGTGTTAGTTTAGTATAGTTTCGTTTAAGTTTAGTGTTAGTTCAGTTTCAGTTCAGTGTTAGTTTAGTGTTGGTTTAATTTAGTATTAGTTTAGTGTTAGTTCACTGTTAGTTTAGTGTTAGTTAAGTTTAGTGTTACTTTAGTATTAGTTCAGTTCAGTGTAAGGTCAGTTTCAATTCAGTGTTAGTTCAGTGTTAGTTTAGTGTTAGTTCAGTTTCAGATCAGTGTTAGTTTAGTAATAGTTCAGTGTTAGTTCAGTGTTAGTTTAGTATAGTTCAGTTTCAGTTTAGTGTTAGTTAACTGTTAGTCTAATGTTAGTTCAGTTTCAGTTCAGTGTTAGTTTAGTGTTAGTTCAGGGTTAGTTTATTATTAGTTCAGTTTCAGTTCAGTGTTAGTTTAGTGTTAGTTCAGTTCAGTGTTAGTTTAGTGTTGGGTTAGTTCAGTTTCAGTTCAGTGTTAGTTTAGTGTAATTTAGTATTAGTTTAGTATTAGTTCAGTTTCAGTTCAGTGTTAGTTTAGTGTTGGTTTAATTTAGTGTTAGTTCTCTGTTAGTTCAGTGTTAAGTTTAGTGTTAGTTTAGTATTAGTTCAGTTTCAGTTTAGTGTTAGGTCAGTTTTAGTTCAGTGTTAGTTTAGTTCCAGTTCAATGTTAGGTTAGTATTATTTCAGTTTCAGTTCATAGTTAGTTTACTATTAGTTCAGTTTCAGTTCAGTGTTAGTTCAGTGTTCGTTCAGTTTCAGTTCAGTGTTAGTTTACTATTAGTTCAGCTTCAGTTCAGTGTTAGTTTAATGTTGGTTTCGTTTAGTGTTAGTTTAGTGTTAGTTCAGTTTCAGTTCAGTGTTAGTTTACTATTAGTTCAGTTTCAGTTCAGTGTTAGTTTACTATTAGTTCAGCTTCAGTTCAGTGTTAGTTTAATGTTGATTTCGTTTAGTGTTAGTTTAGTGTTAGTTCAGTTTCAGTTCAGTGTTAGTTTAGTGTCGGTTTAGTTTAGTGTTATTTCAGTGTTAGTTTAGTTTTAGTTTAGTGTTAGTTTAGTGTTAGTTCAGTGTTAGTTCAGTTTCAGTTCAGTGTTAGTTTAGTGTTGGTTTAATTTAGTGTTAGATTAGTGTTAGTTCACTGTTAGTTTAGTATTAGTTCAGTTTCAGTTCAGTGTTAGGTCAGTTTCAGTTCAGTTTTAGTTTAGTGTTAGTTTAGTTCCTGTTCAGTGTTAGGTTAGTATTATTTCAGTTTCAGTTCATAGTTAGTTTACCGTTAGTTCAGTTTCAGTTCAGTGTTAGTTTACTATTAGTTCAACTTCAGTTCAGTGTTAGTTTAATGTTGGTTTCGTTTAGTGTTAGTTTAGTGTTAGTTCAGTTTCAGTTCAGTGTTAGTTTAGTGTTAGTTCAGCTTCAGTTCAGTGTTAGTTTAATGTTGGTTTCGTTTAGTGTTAGTTTACTATTAGTTCATTTTCAGTTCAGTGTTAGTTCAGTGTTCGTTCAGTTTCAGTTCAGTGTTAGTTTACTATTAGTTCAGCTTCGGTTCAGTGTTAGTTTAATGTTGGTTTCGTTTAGTGTTAGTTTACTATTAGTTCAGTTTCAGTTCAGTGTTAGTTCAGTGTTCGTTCAGTTTCAGTTCAGTGTTAGTTTACTATTAGTTCAGCTTCAGTTCAGTGTTAGTTTACTATTAGTTCGGCTTCAGTTCAGTGTTAGTTTAATGTTGGTTTCGTTTAGTGTTAGTTTAGCGTTAGTTCAGTTTCAGTTCAGTGTTAGTTTACTATTAGTTCAGTTTCAGTTCAGTGTTAGTTTACTATTAGTTCAGCTTCAGTTCAGTGTTAGTTTAATGTTAGTTTCGTTTAGTGTTAGTTTAGTGTTAGTTCAGTTTCAGTTCAGTGTTAGTTTAGTGTCGGTTTAGTTTAGTGTTATTTCAGTGTTAGTTTAGTGTTAGTTTAGAGTTAGTTCAGTGTTAGTTCAGTTTCAGGTCAGTGTTAGTTTAGTGTTGGTTTAATTTAGTGTTAGATTAGTGTTAGTTCACTGTTAGTTAAGTTTAGTGTTAGTTTAGTATTAGTTCAGTTTCAGTTCAGTGTTAGGTCAGTTTCAGTTCAGTTTTAGTTAAGTGTTAGTTCAGTTTCAGTTCAATGTTAGGTTAGTATTAGTTCAGTTTCAGTTTAGTTCCAGTTCAGTGTTAGGTTAGTATTATTTCAGTTTCAGTTCATAGTTAGTTTACTGTTAGTTCAGTTTCAGTTCAGTGTTAGTTTACTATTAGTTCAACTTCAGTTCAGTGTTAGTTTAATGTTGGTTTTGTTTAGTGTTAGTTTACTGTTAGTTCAGTTTCAGTTCAGTGTTAGTTTACTATTAATTCAACTTCAGTTCAGTGTTAGTTTAATGTTGGTTTCGTTTAGTGTTAGTTTAGTGTTAGTTCAGTTTCAGTTCAGTGTTAGTTTAGTGTCGGTTTAGTTTAGTGTTATTTCAGTGTTAGTTTAGTGTTAGTTTAGAGTTAGTTCAGTGTTAGTTCAGTTTCAGGTCAGTGTTAGTTTAGTGTTGGTTTAATTTAGTGTTAGATTAGTGTTAGTTCACTGTTAGTTAAGTTCAGTGTTAGTTTAGTATTAGTTCAGTTTTAGTTCAGTGTTAGGTCAGTTTCAGTTCAGTTTTAGTTAAGTGTTAGTTCAGTTTCAGTTCAATGTTAGGTTAGTATTAGTTCAGTTTCAGTTTAGTTCCAGTTCAGTGTTAGGTTAATATTATTTCAGTTTCAGTTTAATTCCAGTTCAGTGTTAGGTTAGTATTATTTCAGTTTCAGCTCATAGTTAGTTTACTATTTGTTCAGTTTCAGTTCAGTGTTAGTTTAGTGTTAGTTCAGTTTCAGTTCAGTGTTAGTTTACTATTAGTTCAACTTCAGTTCAGTGTTAGTTTAATGTTGGTTTCGTTTAGTGTTAGTTTAGTGTTAGTTCAGTTTCAGTTCAGTGTTAGTTTAGTGTTGGTTTAGTTTAGTGTTAGTTTAGTATTAGTTCAGTTTCAGTTCAGTGCTAGTTTAGTGTTGGTTTAGTTTAGTGTTAGTTCAGTGTAAGTTTAGTGTTAGTTTAGTGTTAGTTCAGTGTTAGTTCAGCGTTAGCTCAGAATTAGTTTAGTATTAGTTCAGTTTCAGTTTAGTGTTAGTTTAGTATAGTTCCATTTCAGTTGTGTTAGTTTAGTGTTAGTTCAGTTTCAGTTCAGTATTAGTTTAGAATTAGTTCAGTTCAGTATTAGTTTAGTGTTTGTTTAATGTTAGTTCAGTATTAGTTCAGTGTAAGTTCAGTGTTAGTTAAGTGCAAGTTCAGTATTAGTTTAGTGTTAGTTTAGTATTAGTTTAGTTTTAGTTCAGTTTCAGTTCAGTGTTAGTTTAGTATGGTTTCGTTTAAGTTTAGTGTTAGTTCAGTTTCAGTTCAGTGTTAGTTTAGTGTTGGTTTAATTTAGTATTAGTTTAGTGTTAGTTCACTGTTAGTTTAGTGTTAGTTAAGTTTAGTGTTACTTTAGTATTAGTTCAGTTCAGTGTAAGGTCAGTTTCAATTCAGTGTTAGTTCAGTGTTAGTTTAGTGTTAGTTCAGTTTCAGTTTAGTGTTAGTTCAGTATTAGTGTTAGTTTAGTATTGGTTTAGTGTTAGTTTTGTATAAGTTTAGTATTAGTTCAGTTTTAGTTCAGTGTTAGTTCAGTATTAGTGTTAGTTCAGTATTAGTGTTAGTTCAGTATTAGTGTTAGTTTAGTCTTAGTTTAGTATTCGTTTAGAGTTAGTTTAGTGTTAGTTTAGTATAGGTCTTGTTTCAGTTCAGTATAAGTGTTAGTTTAGTATAGTTCAGTTTCAGTTTAGTGTTAGTTAAGTGTTAGTATAGTGTTAGTTCAGTTTCAGTTCAGTGTTAGTTTAGTATAGTTCAGTTTCAGTTCAGTGTTAGTTCAGTTTAGTTCAGTTTCAGTTTAGTGGTAGTTAACGGTTAGTCTAATGTTAGTTCAGTTTCAGTTCAGTTTTAGTTTAGTCTTAGTTCAGGGTTAGTTTATTATTAGTTCAGTTCAGTGTTAGTTTAGTGTTAGTTCAGTGTTAGTTTATTATTAGTTCAGTTTCAGTTCAGTGTTAGTTTAGTGTTGGGTTAGTTCAGTTTCAGTTCAGTGTTAGTTTAGTGTTAGTTCAGGGTTAGTTTATTATTAGTTCAGGTTCAGTTCAGTGTTAGTTTACTGTTAGTTCAGTTCAGTGTTAGTTTAGTGTTGGGTTAGTTCAGTTTCAGTTCAGTGTTAGTTTAGTGTAATTTAGTATTAGTTTAGTATTAGTTCAGTTTCAGCTCAGTGTTGTTTCAGCATTAGTTTAGTATTAGTTCAGTTTCAGATCAGTGTTAGTTTAGTAATAGTTCAGTGTTAGTTTAGTATAGTTCAGTTTCAGTTTAGTGTTAGTTAACTGTTAGTCTAATGTTAGTTCAGTTTCAGTTCAGTGTTAGTTTAGTGTTAGTTCAGGGTTAGTTTATTATTAGTTCAGTTTCAGTTCAGTGTTAGTTTAGTGTTAGTTCAGTTCAGTGTTAGTTTAGTGTTAGTTCAGTTTCAGTTCAGTGTTAGTTTAGTGTAATTTAGTATTAGTTTAGTATTAGTTCAGTTTCAGTTCAGTATTAGTTTAGTGTTAGTTTAGTGTTAGTTTAGTGTTAGTTCAGTATTAGTTCAGTGTTACTTTAGTGGCAGTGAATATTAGTTCAGTGTTAGTTTAGTATTAGTTTAGTATTAGTTCAGTTTCAGTTCAGTGTTAGTTTAGTATTAGTTTAGTCTCAGTTCAGTGTTAGTTTAGTGTTAGTTCAGTTTTAGTTCAGTGTTAGTTCAGTGTTGGTTTAATTTAGTGTTGGTTTTGTGTTTTTTCATTGTTAGTTTAGTGTTAGTTAAGTTTATTGTTAGTTTAGTATTAGTTCAGTTTCAGTTCAGTGTTAGGTCAGTTTCAGTTCAGTGTTAGTTTATTATTAGTTCAGCTTCAGTTCAGTGTTAGTTTAGTGTTAGTTCAGTTTCAGTTCAGTGTTAGTTTATTATTAGTTCAGCTTCAGTTCGGTGTTAGTTTATTATTAGTTCAGTTTCAGTTCAGTGTTAGTTTATTATTAGTTCAGTTTCAGCTCGGTGTTAGTTTAGTGTTAGTTCAGTTTCAGTTCAGGCTTAGTTTATTATTAGTTCAGCTTCAGTTTGGTGTTAGTTTAGTGTTAGTTCAGTTTCAGTTCAGGCTTAGTTTATTATTAGTTCAGCTTCAGTTCGGTGTTAGTTTAGTGTTAGTTCAGTTTCAGTTCAGGCTTAGTTTATTATTAGTTCAGCTTCAGTTTGGTGTTAGTTTAGTGTTAGTTCAGTTTCAGTTCAGTGTTAGTTTAGTGTTAGTTCAGTTTCATTTCAGTGTTAGTTTAGTATCAGTTCAGCTTCAGTTCAGTGTTAGTTCAGTGTTAGTTTAATGTTGGTTTAGTTTAGTGTTAGTTCAGTTTCAGTTCTGTGTTAGTTTAGTGTTGGATTAATTTAGTGTTAGTTTAGTATTAGTTCAGTGTTAGTTTAGTGTTAGCTAAGTTTAGTGTTAGTTTAGTATTACTTCAGTTTCAGTTCAGTGTTAGTTTAGTGTTAGTTCAGTTTCAGTTCAGGGTTAGTTTAGTTTAGTGCAGTTTCAGTTCAGTGTTAGTTTAGTATTAGTTCAGTTTCATTTCAGTGTTAGTTTAGTATCAGTTCAGTTTCAGTTCAGTGTTAGTTCAGTGTTAGTTTAATGTTGGTTTAGTTAAGGGTTAGTTTAGTGTTAGTTCAGTTTCAGTTCAGTGTTAGTTTAGTGTTGGGTTAGTTTAGTGTTAGTTCAGTGTTAGTTCAGTATTAGTGTTAGTTTAGTGTTAGTTCAGTGTTAGTTTTGTTTTAGTTTAGTATTAGTTTAGTATTAGTTCAATTTCAGTTCAGTGTTATCTCAGTATTAGTGTTAGTTTAGTGTTTGTTTAGTGTTAGTTTAGTGTTAATATAGTATTAGTTCAGTTTCAGTTCAGTATAAGTGTTAGTTTAGTGTTAGTTTAGTATTAGTTTAGTTTCAGTTCAGTATTAGTTTAGTGTTAGTTCAGTTTAGTGTTAGTTTAGTGTTGATTTAGTTCAGCATTATTTCAGTGTTAGTTCAGTGATAGTTTAGTGTTAGTTTAGTTTCAGTTTAGTGTTAGTTCAGTGTTAGTTCAGTATTAGCTTAGTTTTAGTTTACTGTTAGTTCAGTGTTAGTTCATTGTTAGTTTAGTATTCGTTTAGAATTAGTTCAGTTTCATTTCAGTGTTAGTGTAGTGTTAGTGTTAGTTTAGTAGTAGTTTAGTGTTAGTTAGGGTTTGTTTAGTATTAGTTTAATGTTAGTTAGGGTTAGTTTAGTATTAGTTTAGTGTTAGTTAGGATTAGTTTAGTTTATTATTAGTTTAGTGTTAATTTAGTGTTAGTTGAGTGTTAGGGTTAGTTTAGTATTAGTTTAGGGTTAGTTTACTATTAGTATTAGTGTTAGTTTAGTGTTAATTAGTGTTGGTTTAGTATTAGTGCTAAATAAGTATTAGTTTAGTATTAGTTTTGTGTTAGTTCAGTGTTAGTGTAGTGTTAGTTATTGTTAGTTTAGTAGTAGTTTATTGTTAGTTAGGGTTAGTTTAGTATTAGTTTAGCGTTAGTTTAGTATTAGTGTTAGTGTTAGTTTAGTGTTAATTAGTGTTGGTTTAGTATTAGTGTTAACTTAGTATTAGTTTAGTATTAGTTTTGTGTTAGTTCAGTATTAGGTCATTTTCATTTAACTATATATATATATATATATATATATATATTTGCTGCTGTGTGGTTGTCATGCTAACGGTGTGATTGGCAGCTGAAGGAGAGAATGAAGGAGCAGTCATGGCAGATCCACTTTGCCGAGTACGGCCGGGGGAGCGGAATGTTCTGCACCAAGAAGACGCGCGACCTGGTGGTCCGAGGTGTTCCGGAGACGCTCCGAGGAGAACTGTGGCTGCTCTTCTCAGGTACCAGGCCCGACCTGGAGCTGCTGTGTTCAGACAAGTGTTCAGTCTGTGTTTATACATAACACAGAGTCTGACGTTAGTTAAGTGTTATTTCAGTATTAGTTTAGTGGTAGTTTAGTATTAGTTTAGTATTAGTTCAGTGTCAGTTCAGTGTTAGCTCAGTGTTAGTTCAGTATTAGTTCAGTATTAGTTGAGTGTTAGTTTAGTATTAGTTCAGTGTTTAGTGTTAGTTTATTGTTAGTTCATTATTGGTTTAGTATTAGTTTAGTGTTAGTTCAGTGTTAGTTCAGTGTTTGTTCAATGTTAGTTCAGTGTTAGTTTAGTATTAATTCAGTGTCAGTTCAGTGTTAGCTCAGTGTTAGCTCAGTGTTAGTTCAGTATTAGTTCAGTATTAGTTCGGTATTAGTTCAGTATTAGTTTAGTATTAGTTTAGTATTAGTTCAGTGTTTAGTGTTAGTTTATTGTTAGTTCAGTATTTGTTTAGTATTAGTTTAGTGTTAGTTCAGTGTTTGTTCAATGTTAGTTCAGTGTTAGTTTAGTATTAATTCAGTGTCAGTTCAGTGTTAGCTCAGTGTTAGTTCAGTATTTGTTTTTGTGTTAGTTTTGGGGTTAGTTTAGTATTAGTTCAGTGTCAGTTCAGTGTTAGCTCAGTGTTAGTTCAGTATTAGTTTAGTGTTAGTTTAGGGTTAGTTTAGTATTAATTCAGTGTTTAGTGTTAGTTCAGTATTAGTTCAGTGTTAGTTTTGTGTTAGTTTAGTGTTAGTTCAGTGTTAGTTTAGTATTAGTTTAGTGTTAGTTTAGTGTTAGTTTAGTATTAGTTTAGAGTTTGTTCAGTTTTAGTACAGTTTTAGTTTAGTGTTAATTTAGTGTTAGTTTAGCATTAGTTTAGTGTCAGTTCAGTGTTAGTTTAGTTTAGTGTTAGTTTAGTATTAGTTTATATTTGGGTCATTGTTAGTTTAGTATTAGTTCAATGTTTGTTTAGTGTTAGTTTGGTATTAGTTTAGTATTAGTTTAGTGTTAGTTCAGTTTCAGTTCAGTGTTAGTTTACTATTAGTTTAGGGTTAGTTTAGTATTAGTTTAGTGTTAGTTCAGTGTTAGTTCTGTATAAGTTCAGTGTTAGTTCAATGTTAGTTCAGTATTAGTTTAGTGTTAGTTCAGTATTAGTTCAGTATTAGTTCAGTGTTAGTTCAGTGTTAGTGTTGGGTCAGTGTTAGTTTAGTATTAGTTCAATGTTAGTTCAGTATTAGTTTAGTGTTAGTTCAGTATTAGTTCAGTATTAGTTCAGTGTTAGTTCAGTGTTAGTGTTGGGTCAGTGTTAGTTTAGTATTAGTTCAGTGTTAGTTTAGTGTTAATATAGTATTAGTTCAGTGTTAGTTCAGTATTAGTGTTGGTTCAGTATTAGTTCAGTGTTTGTGTTAATTTAGTGTTAGTTTAGCATTAGTTTAGTGTCAGTTCAGTGTTAGTTTAGTTTAGTGTTAGTTTAGTATTAGTTTATTTTTGGGTCATTGTTAGTTTAGTATTAGTTCAGTGTTTGTTTAGTGTTAGTTTGGTATTAGTTTAGTATTAGTTTAGTGTTAGTTCAGTTTCAGTTCAGTGTTAGTTTACTATTAGTTTAGGGTTAGTTTAGTATTAGTTTAGTGTTAGTTCAGTGTTAGTTCTGTATAAGTTCAGTGTTAGTTCAGTGTTAGTTCAGTGTTAGTTCAGTATTAGTTTAGTATTAGTTCAGTATTAGTTCAGTGTTAGTTCAGTGTTAGTGTTGGGTCAGTGTTAGTTTAGTGTTAGTTTAGTGTTATTTCAGTGTCAGTTCAGTGTTAGTTCAGTATTAGTGTTGGGTCAGTATTAGTTTAGTGTTAGTTTAGTGTTAGTTTAGTATTAGTTCAGTGTTAGTTCAGTATTAGTGTTAGTTCAGTGTAGTTTTGTGTGAGTTTAGGTTTGGTTTAGTGTTAGTTCAGTGTTAGTTCTGTTTTAGTTCAGTATTAGTTTAGTATTAGTGTTGGGTCAGTATTAGTTTAGTGTTAGTTCAGTATTAGTTCAGTATTAGTTCAGTGTTAGTTCAGTGTTAGTGTTGGGTCAGTGTTAGTTTAGTATTAGTTCAATGTTAGTTCAGTATTAGTTTAGTGTTAGTTCAGTATTAGTTCAGTATTAGTTCAGTGTTAGTGTTGGGTCAGTGTTAGTTTAGTATTAGTTCAGTGTTAGTTTAGTGTTAATATAGTATTAGTTCAGTGTTAGTTCAGTATTAGTGTTGGTTCAGTATTAGTTCAGTGTTTGTTCAATGTTAGTTCAGTGTTAGTTTAGTATTAATTCAGTGTCAGTTCAGTGTTAGCTCAGTGTTAGTTCAGTATTAGTTTAGTGTTAGTTTAGGGTTAGTTTAGTATTAATTCAGTGTTTAGTGTTAGTTCAGTATTAGTTTAGTGTTAGTTTAGTATTAGTTCAGTGTTAGTTTAGTGTTAGTTTAGTATTAGTTTAGAGTTTGTTCAGTTTTAGTACAGTGTTAGTTTAGTGTTAATTTAGTGTTAGTTTAGCATTAGTTTAGTGTCAGTTCAGTGTTAGTTTAGTTTAGTGTTAGTTTAGTATTAGTTTATTTTTGGGTCATTGTTAGTTTAGTATTAGTTCAGTGTTTGTTTAGTGTTAGTTTGGTATTAGTTTAGTATTAGTTTAGTGTTAGTTCAGTTTCAGTTCAGTGTTAGTTTACTATTAGTTTAGGGTTAGTTTAGTGTTAGTTCAGTGTTAGTTCTGTATAAGTTCAGTGTTAGTTCAGTGTTAGTTCAGTGTTAGTTCAGTATTAGTTTAGTATTAGTTCAGTATTAGTTCAGTGTTAGTTCAGTGTTAGTGTTGGGTCAGTGTTAGTTTAGTGTTAGTTTAGTGTTAGTTTAGTGTTATTTCAGTGTCAGTTCAGTGTTAGTTCAGTATTAGTGTTGGGTCAGT
>CM038726.1:77500-112500 GCA_021613375.1 Megaleporinus macrocephalus
TTTATCATTACCTCAGTGTTACTTCATCATTACCTCAGTGTTACTTCATCATTACCTCAGTGTTACTTCATCATTACCTCAGTGTTACCTTATCATTACCTCAGTGTTACTTCATCATTACCTCAGTGTTACTCCATCATTACCTCAGTGTTACCTTATCATTACCTCAGTGTTACTTCATCATTACCTCAGTGTTACTTCATCATTACCTCAGTGTTACTTCATCATTACCTCAGTGTTACTCCATCATTACCTCAGTGTTACTTCATCATTACCTCAGTGTTACTTCATCGTTACCTCAGTGTTACCTTATCATTACCTAGTGCTACTTCATCATTACCTCAGTGTTACTTCATCATTACCTCAGTGTTACTTCATCATTACCTCAGTGTTACCTTATCATTACCTCAGTGTTACTTCATCATTACCTCAGTGTTACTCCATCATTACCTCAGTGTTACTTTATCATTACCTCAGTGTTACTTCATCATTACCTCAGTGTTACTTCATCATTACCTCAGTGTTACTTCATCATTACCTCAGTGTTACTTCATCATTACCTCAGTGTTACTCCATCATTACCTCAGTATTACTTTATCATTACCTCAGTGTTACTTCATCATAATCTCAGTGTTACTTCATCATTACCTCAGTGTTACTTCATCGTTACCTCAGTGTTACTTCATCATTACCTCAGTGTTACTTCATCATTACCTCAGTGTTACTTCATCATTACCTCAGTGTTACTCCATCATTACCTCAGTGTTACTTCATCATTACCTCAGTGTTACTTCATCATTACCTCAGTGTTACTTCATCATTACCTAATGTTACTTCATCATTATTTCAGTGTTACTTCATCATTACCTCAGTGTTACTCCATCATTACCTCAGTGTTACTCCATCATTACTTCAGTGTTCCTCTAGTGTTACTTCATCATTACCTCAGTGTTACTTCATCATTACCTCAGTCTTACTTAATTGTTACTTCAGTGTTACTCTAGTGTTACTTCATCGTTACCTCAATGTTACTCTAGTGTTACTTCATCATTACCTCAGTGTTACTTCATCGTTACTTCAGTGTTCCTCTAATGTTACTTCATCATTACCTTAGTGTTACTTCATCGTAACCTCAGTGTTACTCTAGTGTTACTTTATCATTACCTCAGTGTTACTTTATCGTTACTTCAGTGTTACTCTAGTGTTACTTCATCATTACCTCAGTGTTACTTCATCGTTACCTCAGTGTTACTCCATCATTACCTCAGTGTTACTTCATCATAATCTGTGTTACTTCATCGTTACCTCAGTGTTACTTCATCGTTACCTCAGTGTTACTCCATCATTACCTGTGTTACTTTATCGTTACCTCAGTGTTACTCTAGTGTTACTTCATCATTACCTCAGTGTTACTTTATCATTACCTCAGTGTTACTCTAGTGTTACCTCAGTGTTACTTTATCATTACCTCAGTGTTACTCTAGTGTTACCTCAGTGTTAGTTGTGTTACCTCTTTTAGTTCATCAATACCTCACTGTTACCTCAGTGTTAGTTTAGCGTTACCCAAGTGTTACCTCAGTGTTACCTCAGTGTCAATTTAGTGCTACTTCAATGTTACCGTGTTGTTAGTTCAGCGTTACCTCAGTGTTACTGTGTTGTTAGTTCAGCGTTACCTCAATGTTACCGTGTTGTTAGTTTAGCGTTACTTCAATGTTACCGTGTTGTTAGTTCAGCGCTACTTCAATGTTACCGTGTTGTTAGTTCAGCGCTACTTCAATGTTACAGTGTTTCTCTGTCTCTGTCTCCTAGGCGATGAATATTCTGACCTCAGTGCTGCTGCTCTACTCTAAGGAGGAGGAGGCGTTCTGGCTGCTGGTGGCAGTTTGTGAGAGGATGCTGCCGGATTACTTCAACCGCAGAATCATCGGTGTGTATGTTTATATATATATATATATATATATATATATATATATATATATATATATATATATATATATGTGTGGGTGTGTGTATTTGTGTGTGTGTGTGTGTGTATGAGTATGTGTGTGTGTGTGTGTGTGCATCTGTATGTATATTTGTGTATGTTTATATATGTATGTTTGTGTGTATATGAGTATGTGTTTGTATGAGTGTGTGTGTGTATCTGTATGTATATTCATGTATGTTTGTATATGAGTGTGTGTTTGTATATGAGTGTGTGTGTGCATCTGTATGTATATTTGTGTATGTTTATATATGTATGTTTGTGTGTATATGAGTGTGTGTGTTTGTATATGAGTGTGTGTGTGTGTGTGCATCTGTATGTATATTTGTGTATGTTTATATATGTATGTTTGTGTGTATATGAGTGTGTGTGTGTGTGCATCTGTATGTATATTTGTGTATGTTTATATATGTATGTTTGTGTGTATATGAGTGTGTGTGTTTGTATGAGTGTGTGTGTGTATCTGTATGTATATTCGTGTATGTTTGTATATGAGTGTGTGTTTTATATGAGTGTGTGTGTGCATCTGTATGTATATTTGTGTATGTTTATATATGTATGTTTGTGTGTATATGAGTGTGTGTGTTTGTATGAGAGTGTGTGTGTATCTGTATGTATATTCGTGTATGTTTGTATATGAGTGTGTGTTTGTATATGAGTGTGTGTGTGTGTGCATCTGTATGTATATTTGTGTATGTTTATATATGTATGTTTGTGTGTATATGAGTGTGTGTGTTTGTATATGAGTGTGTGTGTGTGTGTGCATCTGTATGTATATTTGTGTATGTTTATATATGTATGTTTGTGTGTATATGAGTGTGTGTGTTTGTATGAGTGTGTGTGTGTATCTGTATGTATATTCGTGTATGTTTGTATATGAGTGTGTGTTTTATATGAGTGTGTGTGTGCATCTGTATGTATATTTGTGTATGTTTATATATGTATGTTTGTGTGTATATGAGTGTGTGTGTTTGTTTATGAGTGTGTGTGTGTGCATCTGTATGTATATTTGTGTATGTTTATATATGTATGTTTGTGTGTATATGAGTGTGTGTGTTTGTATGAGTGTGTGTGTGTATCTGTATGTATATTCGTGTATGTTTGTATGAGTGTGTGTTTGTATATGAGTGTGTGTGTGTGTGCATCTGTATGTATATTTGTGTATGTTTATATATGTATGTTTGTGTGTATATGAGTGTGTGTGTTTGTTTATGAGTGTGTGTGTGTGCATCTGTATGTATATTTGTGTATGTTTATATATGTATGTTTGTGTGTATATGAGTGTGTGTGTTTGTATATGAGTGTGTGTGTGTGTGCATCTGTATGAATATTTGTGTATGTTTATATATGTATGTTTGTGTGTATGAGTGTGTGTGTTTATATGAGTGTGTGTGTGTATCTGTATGTATATTCGTGTATGTTTGTATATGAGTGTGTGTTTGTATATGAGTGTGTGTGTGCATCTGTATGTACATTTGTGTATGTTTATATATGTATGTGTGTTTGTGTGTGTATATGAGTGTGTGTGTGTATATATATGAGTTTGTGTGTATCTGTATGTATATTTGTGTATGTTTGTATAATTATTATTATCCATGTACGACGACGACGACGTACGATTAGCCACATGTGTTTACACACAGCGGAATTTGACCTCCGCATTTAACCCATCCGTGCAGTGAAACACCCACATATACACACACTAGTGAACATACACACTAGGGGGCGGTGAGCACACGTGCCCGGAGCGGTGGGCAGCCCTTATCCACGGCGCCCGGGGAGCAGTTGGGGTTAGGTGCCTTGCCCAAGGACACTACAGTCATGACTTGCCGGTCCCAGGGATCGAACCGGCGACCTTCCGGTCACAAGACCGGATCCCTAACCTTCAGCCCACGACTGCCCCCTTCAGCCCACGACTGCCCCCTATATGTATGTTTGTGTGTATATGAGTGTGTGAGTGTGAGTGTTTGATGCTGATATGCTGTTAGAGGGTATAGACTGAGACGTTACAGATGCTGGTCAGCCAGGATGACCGTTCTGGATGACTAGCTGAAGTGTGTGTGTGTGTGTGTGTGTTGTAGGTGCTCTGGTGGACCAGGCCGTGTTTGAGGAGCTGATCCGTGATCACCTGACCACGCTGACCGAACACATGACTGACCTGTCGTTTTTCTCGTCCGTGTCGTTGTCATGGTTTCTGACGCTGTTCATCAGCGTGCTGCCCATCGAGAGTGCCGTCAACGTGGTGGACTGTTTCTTCTTCGACGGGATCCGAGCGGTGCTTCAGCTGGCCCTCGCCGTCCTGCACCACAACCTGGACAGCCTGCTCTGTTGCCATGACGACGCAGAGGCGGTCACCATCCTAAACAGGTATTCTTTAGTGTCTCGCCGGAGCGGCTCCACCCCTTTCACCTCCGATTCAGCTCCTGCTGCTCCATTAAAAGAACAAGCCCCGCCCCCTCCCAGCTTGTTGATTGGCTGTTATTTGTGTTAAACGATGCATCTGATTGGTTTTGGCAGGTTTTTCGACAACGTGACCAATAAAGACAGTCCACTTCCAGCCACCGTACAGCAGGCGTCTGCACCGGCCAATCACAGACCAGCTCAGAGCGTCGACATCAGTGACCTCATCAGAGAGGCCTACGAGGTACACATACACACACGCATATACACACACGCATATACACACACACACACACACACACACACACATTAAACACACACACACATACATTATTCATGCACACATACACACACATTACACACACACACACACACACACACACACACATACATTATACACACACACACACACACACACATACATTATACATACGCACTATACACACACACACACTATACACACATTATACACACACACTATACACACACTATACACACACATTACACACACACACATACACACACATTATACACACACACATACACACACATTATACACATACACACACACACACATGTATACATACACACATACATTATACATACACACATTATACACACACGTACATTATACACACATACATTATACATACACACATTATACACATATATACATACACACATTATAAACACACACATACATTATACATACACACATTATACACATATATACATACACACATTATACACACACGTACATTATACACACATACATTATACATACACACATTATACACATATATACATACACACATTATAAACACACACATACATTATACATACACACGTTATACACGTATATACATACACACATTATACACATATATACATAGATACATGTTATTTATATATACACATACATTCTACACACACGCACACATTATACACACACACACACATTATATACACACACACACGCAAACAATGACTCTGACTGTGTTTCTGTGTGTGTGTTTTTGTCTGTCTGTGTGTATGTGTGTTTCTTTCTCTATGTGTGTTGCTGTCTCTGTGTCTGTGTTTTTCTGTCTCTACATGTTGGTATTTGTGTTTCTTTCTCTATGTGTGTTGCTACCTATATGTGTGTGTGTGTGTTTCTATGTCTGTGTGTGTTGCTGTCTTTATGTGTGTGTTTCTTTCTCTATGTGTTGCTACCTATATATGTGTGTGTGTGTGTGTGTGTGTTTCTTTCTCTGTGTGTTTCTGTCTCTATGTGTTTGTGTGTGTGTGTGCATTTATGTCTCTGTGTTTGTGTGTGTTTCTTTCTCTGTGTGTGTTGCTGTCTCTATGTGTGTGTGTGTGTTTCTTTCTCTATGTGTGTTTCTGTCTCTATGTGTGTGTGTGTTTCTCTATGTGTGTTTCTGTCTCTATGTGTTTGTGTCTGTGTTTCTGTCTCTACGTGTTTGTGTGTTTCTTTCTCTATGTGTGTTTCTGTCTCTATGTGTGTTTCTGTCTCTATGTGTGTGTGTGTGTTTCTTTCTCTATGTGTGTTTCTGTCTCTATGTGTTTGTGTCTGTGTTTCTGTCTCTACGTGTTTGTGTGTTTCTTTCTCTGTGTGTGTTGCTGTCTCTATGTGTGTGTGTGTGTTTCTTTCTCTATGTGTGTTTCTGTCTCTATGTGTTTGTGTTTCTGTCTCTACGTGTTTGTGTGTTTCTTTCTCTGTGTTGCTGTCTCTGTGTTTGTGTGTGTTTCTCTGTGTGTTGCTATCTGTTTGTGTGTGTGTTTCTGTCTCTGTGTTTGTGTGTGTTGCTGTCTCTATGTGTGTTGCTGTCTCTATGTGTGTGTTTCTCTATGTGTGTTTCTGTCTCTATGTGTTTGTGTGTGTGTGTGCATTTCTGTCTCTGTGTTTGTGTGTGTTTCTTTCTCTGTGTGTGTCACTGTCTCTATGTGTGTGTGTGTGTGTGTGTTTCTTTCTCTATGTGTGTTGCTGTCTCTGTGTGTGTGTTTCTTTCTCTATGTGTGTTTCTGTCTCTATGTGTTTGTGTGTGTGTTTCTGTCTCTACGTGTTTGTGTGTTTCTTTCTCTGTGTTGCTGTCTCTGTGTTTGTGTGTGTTTCTCTGTGTGTTGCTGTCTGTGTGTGTGTGTGTGTGTGTTTCTTTCTCTGTGTGTTTCTGTCTCTTTGTGTTTGTGTGTGTTTCTGTCTCTCTATGTGTGTTGCTGTCTCTGTGTGTTGCTGTCTCTATGTGTGTGTGTGTTTCTTTCTCTATGTGTGTTTCTGTTTCTATGTGTTTGTGTGTGTTTCTTTCTCTATGTGTGTTGCTGTCTCTATGTGTTTATTTGTGTGTTTCTTTCTCTGTGTTGCTGTCTGTGTGTGTTTCTTTCTCTGTGTTGCTGTCTGTCTGTGTGTGTGTGTGTGTGTGTGTGTTTCTTTCTCTGTGTTGCTGTCTCTGTGTTTGTCCATGTGTTTCTTTATCTGTGTTGTTGCTGTCTCTATGTGTGTTGCTCTCTCTATGTGTTTGTGTGTGTGTGTTTCTTTCTCTATGTGTGTTGCTCTCTCTATGTGTTTGTTTGTGTGTTTCTTTCTCTCTGTGTTGCTGTCTCTGTGTTTGTGCATGTGTTTATTTCTCTATGTGTGTTGCTGTCTGTGTGTGTGTGTTTCTGTCTTTGTGTTTGTGTGTGTGTTGCTGTCTCTATGTGTGTTGCTGTCTCTATGTGTTTGTGTTTTTTCTCTGTGTATGTTGCCTTTTCTGTGTTTGTGTGTTTCTTTATTTATGTGTTGCTGTCTGTGTTTGTGTTTGTGTGTTTCTTTCTCTATGTGTTTGTGTGTTTCTTTCTCTGTGTGTCTGTGTGTGTGTTTCTTTATTTGTGTTGCTGTCTGTGTTTGTGTGTTTCTTTCTCTATGTGTGTTGCTGTCTTTATGTGTTTGTGTATGTGTTTCTGTTTGTGTGTGTGTATGTGTGTTTCTGTCTCTATGTGTGTGTGTGTTTCTTTCTCTATATGTGTTGCTGTGTCTTTGTGTTTGTGTGTGTTTCTGTCTATGTCTGTGCGTGTGTGTATGTATGTGTGTTTGTTTGTGCTTCTGTCTATATATATGTGTGTGTGTTTGTGTGTGTGTGTGTGTGTGTGTGTGTGTGTTTGTGTATGTGTATGTGTGTGTGTGTTTCTGTTTGTGTGTGTGTGTGTGTGTGTGTGTGTGTGTGTGTGTGTGTGTGTGTGTATCAGAGGTTCGGGGAGATCCGATGGGAGGAGGTGGAGAGTATGAGGAAGAGGAATAAACTATATGTTATTCAGACGCTGGAGGAGACCACCAAGCAGAACGTTGTGAGTACAGAGATGTTTCCAGTTAAGAATATTTCAGTTAAACAGTATGATATTTACCAATACAATCTAAACTGTATAGTAAAAAATAATAGCAATACAGTATGAATGGTATAATATATAATAGTAACAGTACAGTATAAACAGTATAGTATATAATATTAGTAGTACTGTATGAATTCTAAAATGTATAATGTAGCAGTGTAATATGAATGGTATAATATACAGTATAATAGTAGCAGTATGGTATAAACAGTATAGTATATAATAGTGGAAGTATAGTATAAATAGTTACATAGAGTAATAGTAACAGTACAGTATAAATAGTATAGTATAAAGGAGTAACAGTACAGTAATTTATAATAGGAGCAGTACAGTATGAATAGTATAATATATAGTAACAGCAGTACAGTATGAGTAGTATAACACATAATAAGAGCAGTACACTGAATAATATATAATAAGAGCAGTGCAGTATGAATATTATAATATATAATAGGAGTAGTATAGTATGAATAGTTTAATATATAATAGGAACAGTGCAGTATGAATAATATAATATATAATAATAGCAGTACAGTGTGGGTAGTATAAAATATAATAATAGCCATACAGTATAAATGGTAGAATATATAATAATAGCAGTACAGTGTAAGTAGTATAATATATAATAGTAGCAGTACAGTATAAGTACTATAATATATAATAATAGCAGTGCAGTGTAGGTAGTATAATACATGATAGCAGTACAGTGTAAATATTATAATACATAACAATAGCATTAGAGTGTGGGTAGTATAATATATAATAATAGCAGTACAGTATAAATAGTATAATATATAATAATAGCAGTACAGTTTAAGTAGTATAATATATAATAGCAGTACAGTTTAAATAGTATAATATATAATAATAGCAGTACAGTGTAAGTAGTATAATATATAATAGTAGCAGTACAGTATAAATAGTATAATATATAATAATAGCAGTACAGTTTAAGTAGTATAATATATAATAGTAGCAATGCATTTTAAATAGTATAATATATAATAATAGCAGTACAGTGTAAGTAGTATAATACATAATAGTAGCAGTACAGTATAAATAGTATAATATATAATAATAGCAGTACAGTGTAAGTAGTATAATATATAATAATAGCAGTGCAGTATATATAGTATAATATATAATAATAGCAGTACAATATAAATAGTATAATATATAATAATAGCAGTACAGTGTAAGTAGTATAATATATAATAGTAGCAATGCAGTATAAATAGTATAATATATAATAATAGCAGTACAGTGTGAGTAGTATAATATATAATAATAGCAGTACAGTGTAAGTAGTATAATATATTAGTAGCAGTACAGTATAAATAGTATGATATATAATAATAGCAGTGCAGTATAAATAGTATAATATATAATAATAGCAGTACAGTGTGAGTAGTATAATATATAATAATAGCAGTACAGTGTAAGTAGTATAATATATTAGTAGAAGTACAGTGTAAGTAGTATAATATATAATAATAGCAGTACAGTGTGAGTAGTATAATATATAATAATAGCAGTGCAGTGTAAGTAGTATAATATATTAGTAGCAGTACAGTATAAGTAGTATAATATATAATAATAGCAGTACAGTGTGAGTAGTATAATATATAATAATAGCAGTGCAGTGTAAGTAGTATAATATATTAGTAGCAGTACAGTATAAATAGTATAATATATAATAATAGCAGTCCAGTGTAAGTAGTGTAATATATAATAATTGCAGTGCAGTGTAAGTAGTATAATATATTAGTAGCAGTACAGTATGAATAGTATAATATATAATAATAGCAGTGCAGTATGAATAGTTTAATATATAATAATAGCAGTGCAGTATAAATAGTATAATATGTAATAGTAGCAGTACAGTATAAACAGTATAATATATAATAGTAGCAGTGCAGTATAAATAGTATAATATGTAATAGTAGCAGTACAGTATAAATAGTATGATATATAATAATAGCAGTGCAGTATAAATAGTATAATATATAATAATAGCAGTACAGTGTGAGTAGTATAATATATAATAATAGCAGTACAGTGTAAGTAGTATAATATATTAGTAGAAGTACAGTGTAAGTAGTATAATATATTAGTAGCAGTACAGTATAAGTAGTATAATATATAATAATAGCAGTACAGTGTGAGTAGTATAATATATAATAATAGCAGTGCAGTGTAAGTAGTATAATATATTAGTAGCAGTACAGTATAAGTAGTATAATATATAATAATAGCAGTACAGTGTGAGTAGTATAATATATAATAATAGCAGTGCAGTGTAAGTAGTATAATATATTAGTAGCAGTACAGTATAAATAGTATAATATATAATAATAGCAGTCCAGTGTAAGTAGTGTAATATATAATAATAGCAGTGCAGTGTAAGTAGTATAATATATTAGTAGCAGTACAGTATGAATAGTATAATATATAATAATAGCAGTGCAGTATGAATAGTTTAATATATAATAATAGCAGTGCAGTATAAATAGTATAATATGTAATAGTAGCAGTACAGTATAAACAGTATAATATATAATAGTAGCAGTGCAGTATAAATAGTATAATATGTAATAGTAGCAGTACAGTATAAGTAGTATAATATATAATAATAGCAGCGCAGTATGAATAGTATAATATATAATGATAGCAGCGCAGTATGAATAGTATAATATATAATAATAGCAATGCAGTATAAATAGTATAATATATAATAATAGCGGTGCGGTATAAATAGTATAATATATAATAATAGCAGCGCAGTATAAATAGTATAATATATAATAATAGCAGTGCAGTATAAATAGTATAATATATAATAATAGCAGCACAGTATGAATAGTATAATATATAATAATAGCAGTACAGTATGAATAGTATAATATATAATAATAGCAATGCAGTATAAATAGTATAATATTTAATAATAGCAGCACAGTATGAATAGTTTAATATATAATAATAGCAGTGCGGTATGAATAGTATAATATATAATAATAGCAGAGCAGTATAAATAGTATAATATATAATAATAGCAGTACAGTATGAATAGTATAATATAATAATAGCAATGCAGTATAAATAGTATAATATATAATAATAGCAGCACAGTATGAATAGTTTAATATATAATAATAGTAGTGCGGTATGAATAGTATAATATATAATAATAGCAGAGCAGTATAAATAGTATAATATATAATAATAGCAGCACAGTATGAATAGTTTAATATATAATAATAGCAGTGCGGTATGAATAGTATAATATGTAATAGGAGTACAGTGTAAGTAGTATAATATATTAGTAGCAGTGCAGTATAAATAGTATAATATATAATAATAGCAGTACAGTATAAATAGTATAATATATAATAATAGTAGTGCAGTATAAATAGTATAATATATAATAATAGCGGTGCGGTATAAATAGTATAATATATAATAATAGCAGTGCAGTATAAATAGTATAATATATAATAACAGCAGTGCAGTATAAATAGTATAATATATAATAATAGCAGTGCAGTATGAATAGTATAATATATAATAATAGCAGTGCAGTATAAATAGTAAAATATATAATAATAGCAGTGCAGTATAAATAGTATAATATATAATAATAGCAGCGCAGTATAAATAGTATAATATATAATAATAGCAGTGCAATATAAATAGTATAATATATAATAATAGCAGCGCAGTATAAATAGTATAATATATAATAATAGCAGTACAGTATGAATAGTATAATATATAATAATAGCAGTGCAGTATAAATAGTATAATATATAATAATAGCAGCGCAGTATAAATAGTATAATATATAATAATAGCAGTGCAGTATGAATAGTTTAATATATGATAATAGCAGCGCAGTATGAATAGTTTAATATATAATAATAGCAGCGCAGTGTGAATAGTATAATATATAATAATAGCAGTACAGTATAAATAGTATAATATATAATAATAGCAGTGCAGTATAAATAGTATAATATATAATAATAGCAGTGCAGTATAAATAGTATAATATATAATAATAGCAGTACAGTATAAATAGTATAATATATAATAATAGCAGTGCAGTATAAATAGTATAATATATAATAATAGCAGTGCAGTATAAATAGTATAATATATAATAATAGCAGTACAGTATAAATAGTATAATATATAATAATAGCAGTGCAGTATAAATAGTATAATGTATAATAATAGCAGTACAGTATGAATAGTATAATATATAATAATAGCAGCGCAGTATAAATAGTATAATGTATAATAATAGCAGTACAGTATGAATAGTATAATATATAATAATAGCAGCGCAGTATAAATAGTATAATATATAATAATAGCAGTGCAGTATAAATAGTATAATATATAATAATAGCAGCGCAGTATAAATAGTATAATATATAATAATAGCAGTGCAGTATGAATAGTATAATATATAATAGTAGCAGCGCAGTATAAATAGTATAATATATAATAGTAGCAGTGCAGTGTAAATAGTATAATATATAATAATAGCAGTACAGTATGAATAGTATAATATATAATAATAGCAGTGCAGTATAAATAGTATAATATATAATAATAGCAGTGCAGTATAAATAGTATAATATATAATAGTAGCAGTGCAGTATAAATAGTATAATATATAATAGTAGCAGTGCAGTATAAATAGTATAATATATAATAGTAGCAGTGCAGTATAAATAGTATAAAATATAATAATAGCAGTGCAGTATAAATAGTATAATATATAATAATAGCAGTACAGTATGAATAGTATAATATATAATAGTAGCAGTGCAGTATAAATAGTATAATATATAATAGTAGCAGTGCAGTATAAATAGTATAATATATAATAATAGCAGTGCAGTATAAATAGTATAATATATAATAGTAGCAGTGCAGTATGAATAGTATAATATATAATAATAGCAGTGCAGTATAAATAGTATAATATATAATAATAGCAGTGCAGTATAAATAGTATAATATATAATAATAGCAGTACAGTATAAATAGTATAATATATAATAGTAGCAGTGCAGTATGAATAGTATAATATATAATAATAGCAGTGCAGTATAAATAGTGTAATATATAATAATAGCAGTGCAGTATAAATAGTATAATATATAATAGTAGCAGTGCAGTATAAATAGTATAATATATAATAGTAGCAGTGCAGTATAAATAGTATAACATATAATAGTAGCAGTACAGTATGAATAGTATAATATATAATAGTAGCAGTGCAGTATAAATAGTATAATATATAATAGTAGCAGTGCAGTATAAATAGTATAATATATAATAATAGCAGTGCAGTATAAATAGTATAATATATAAAAATAGCCATGCGGTATGAATAGTGAGTATATGAATATACTCAGCACTGTTACTTATAAAGTAACAGTAACTTATAAGTGTTTTTATTAGGATCTTCTAAATGGGTTAATATTATTCACTCAGCGAGCTCAGCGAGCGTTACAGGCTAAATCATTACTAACAGATCAGTCAGTCTTTAATGATCAGCTGTTAATCAGAACCTTTATTCTGTTAACTGGTCTATTTGTTTGTTTGTTTGTTGTTGTTTAGTTGCGAGTTGTTGCTCAGGATGTGAAGTTCAGTGCCTCCCAGCTGGATGAGCTGTATTTACTTTTTAAGGTGAAACACACACACACACACACACACACACACACACACACACACTAACACAAAAACACAAACACACAAATGCAAACACACACACACACAAACACACTAACACAAAAACACAAAAACACAAACACACACAAATGCAAACACACACACACACACACACACACACACACTGACTCTGTGTGTGTTTCAGAGGCAGCACTTTATCAGCTGTTACTGGTCCGTCAGCAGTCCGTCTCTGCAGAATCACGACCCCAGCCTGCCGTATCTGGATCAGTACCAGCTGGGTCAGTCTCAGTTCAGCGCTCTGTTCAACCTGCTGCTGCCCTGGACGCCCAACACCCACTCGCACTCGCACTCGCACTCGCACTCGCTGGCACGCTCGGCATTCCGCCAGGCTGATGAGAACGGAGACGGACTCGTCAACTTCAGAGAGTTCATCTGCACCCTGGGTGAGTCTGACCGTGACCTTTAACCCTTATTTGTCCCTCTGAACTCCCTGCAGCTGTTTGAAATCACTCTCTGTATCAGACGTACAGTATAAAGTGTGTCCTCATCACTATTCACACCATCCTCACACACCAGTTACACACTCTCCCCAAATCATTCAGTTCAGGATGTGTTCAGTATGTATTCAGTACATATTCAGTACATATTCAGTATGTATTCTGTACATATTCAGTACATATTCAGTATATATTCAGTACATATTCATTATGTATTCAGTACATATTCATTATGTATTCAGTACATATTCAGTACATATTCTTTATGTATTTAGTACATATTCAGTACATATCCAGTATGTATTCAGTACATATTCAGCACATATTCAGTATGTGTTCAGTACATATTCAGTATGTATTCTTTATGTATTCAGTACATATTCAGTACATATTCAGTATGTATTCAGTACATATTCAGTACATATTCAGTATATATTCAGTATGTAAACAGTTTATATTCAGTACATATTCAGTACGTATTCAGTATCTGTTCAGTACGTGTTCAGTATCTGTTCAGTATGTGTTCAGTACATATTTTTTATGTATTCAGTACATATTCAGTACATATTCTTTATGTATTCAGTACACATTCAGTATGTATTCAGTACATGTTCAGTACATATTCTTTATGTATACACTATATAACAGTGTTATTACAGGTTTACAGTTCTGAGTACTAAACTCTCACTAGTACACTATATAACAGAGTTATTACAGGTTTACAGTTCTGAGTACTGAACTCTCACTAGTACACTATATAACAGTGTTATTACAGGTTTACAGTTCTGAATACTGAACTCTCACTAGTACAGTATATAACAGTGTTATTACAGGTTTACAGTTCTGAGTACTGAACTCTCACTAGTACACTATATAACAGTGTTATTACAGGTTTACAGTTCTGACTACTGAACTCTCACTATTACACTATATAACAGCGTTATTACAGGTTTACAGTTCTGAGTACTGAACTCTCACTATTAAACTATGTAACAGCGTTATTACAGGTTAACAGTTCTGAGTAACGAAGTCTCACTATTACACTATATAACTGCGTTATTACAGGTTTACAGTTCTGAGTACTGAACTCTCACTAGTACACTATATAACAGCGTTATTACAGGTTTACAGTTCTGAGTACTGAACTCTCACTAGTACACTATATAACAGCGTTATTACAGGTTTACAGCTCTAAGTACTGAACTCTCACTATTACACTATATAACAGTGTTATTACAGCTTTACAGTTCCGAGTACTAAACTCTCACTATTACACTATATAACAGTGTTATTACAGGTTTACAGTTCTGAGTACTGAACTCTCACTAGTACACTATATAACAGCGTTTATACAGGTTTACAGTTCTGAGTACTGAACTCTATTACACTATATAACAGCTTTTATACAGGTTTACAGTTCTGACTACTGAACTCTCACTAGTACACTGTATAACAGCGTTTATACAGGTTTACAGTTCTGACTACTGAACTCTCACTAGTACACTATATAACAGTGTTATTACAGGTTTACAGTTCTGACTACTGAACTCTCACTAGTACACTATATAACAGTGTTATTACAGGTTTACAGCTCTGAGTACTGAACTCTCACTATTACACTATATAACAGCGTTATTACAGGTTTACAGTTCCGAGTACTGAACTCTCACTATTACACTATATAACAGCGTTATTACAGGTTTACAGTTCTGAGTACTGAACTCTCACTAGTACACTATATAACAGCGTTATTACAGGTTTACAGTTCTGAGTACTGAACTCTCACTAGTACACTAACAGCGTTTATACAGGTTTACAGTTCTGACTACTGAACTCTCACTATTACACTATATAACAGCATTTATACAGGTTTACAGTTCTGAGTACTGAACTCTCACTAGTACACTATATAACAGCGTTTATACAGGTTTACAGTTCTGACTACTCAACTCTCACTATTACACTATATAACAGCGTTATTACAGGTTTACAGTTCTGAGTACTGAACTCTCACTAGTACACTATATAACAGCGTTATTACAGGTTTACAGTTCTGAGTACTGAACTCTCACTAGTACACTATATAACAGCGTTTATACAGGTTTACAGTTCTGAGTACTGAACTCTCACTAGTACACTATAGAACAGAGTTTGAGGTTCAGGGTATGTACTCTATGTTAGAATTTGGTTTGTATGTGTTCTAGATATCCTGTATAACGGATCTTTCACAGAAAAGCTGAAGTTTCTCTTCAAGCTTCATCTGCAGCCAGGTACGCTCACCTCACCCCTACTCACCTATACTTACTCAGAGTACTGATTCACCTATACTTACTCAGAGTACTGATTCACCTATACTTACTCAGAGTACTGATTCACCTATACTTACTCAGAGTACTGATTCATCTATTCTTACTCAGAGTACTGATTCACCTATACTTAATCAGAGTACTGATTCACCTATACTTACTCAGAGTACTGATTCACCTTTACTTACTCAGAGTACTGATTCACCTATACTTACTCAGAGTACTGATTCACCTATACTTACTCAGAGTACTGATTCATCTATACTTACTCAGAGTACTGATTCACCTATACTTACTCAGAGTACTGATTCACCTATACTTACTCAGAGTACTGATTCATCTATTCTTACTCAGAGTACTGATTCACCTATACTTACTCAGAGTACTGATTCACCTTTACTTACTCAGAGTACTGATTCACCTATACTTACTCAGAGTACTGATTCACCTTTACTTACTCAGAGTACTGATTCACCTATACTTACTCAGAGTACTGATTCACCTATACTTACTCAGAGTACTGATTTATTTATACTTACTCAGAGTACTGATTCACCTATACTTACTCAGAGTACTGATTCACCTATACTTACTCAGAGTACTGATTCACCTATACTTACTTAAGAGTACTGATTCATCTACACTCAGAGTACTGACTGATTTAAACTCAGGCCAGCATTGTTTAATCAGTACTGCAACTGTGTTGTTCTAAACAGCTTACTGATAAACTATTGTCTCCTCTCTAGATCAGTCATTACTGTAACTCTTCTATAGATCAGTCATTACAATAACTTCTCTATAGATCAGTCATTACAGTAACTCCTCTATAGATTAGACATTACAGTAACTCCTCTATAGGTTAGTCATTATAGTAACTCATCTATAGATTAGTCATTACTGTAACTCCTCTATAGATTAGTCATTACAGTAACTCCTCTATAGATCAGATATTACAATAACTCCTCTGTAGATCAGTCATTGCAGTAACTCCTCTATAGATCAGACATTACAGTAACACCTCTATAAATCATTCATTACAGTAACTCCTCTATAGATCAATCATTACAGTAACACCTCTATAGATCAGACATTACAGTAACACCTCTATAGATCAGTCATTACAGTAACTCCTCTATAGATCAGTCATTACAGTAACTCATCTATATATTAGTCATTACAGTAACTCCTCTATAGATCATTCATTACAGTAACTCCTCTATAGATCAGAAATGACAGTAACTCCTCTATAGATTAGACATTACAGTAACTCCTCTATAGATCATTCATTACAGCAACTCCTCTATAGATCATTCATTACAGTAACTCCTCTATAAATTAGTCATTACAGTAACTCCTCTATAAATTAGTCATTACAGCAACTCTTCTATAGATCATTCATTACAGTAACTCCTCTATAAATTAGTCATTACAGTAACTCCTCTATAAATTAGTCATTACAGTAACTCCTCTATAGATCATTCATTACAGTAACTCCTCTATAGATCAGAAATGACAGTAACTCCTCTATAGATCAGTCATTACAGTAACTCCTCTATAGATCATTCATTACAGTAACTCCTCTATAAATTAGTCATTACAGTAACTCCTCTATAAATTAGTCATTATCGTAACTCCTTTATAGATCATTCATTACAGTAACTCCTCTATAAATTAGTCATTACAATAACTCCTCTATAAATTAGTCATTACAGTAACTCCTCTATAAATTAGTCATTACAGTAACACCTCTATAGATCATTCATTACAGTAACTCCTCTATAAATTAGTCGTTACAGTAACTTCTCTATAGATCAGACATTACAGTCATTACTGTAACTCTGGTGAAGGTTGTAGGTCTGTGTAACGGTGTTGATGCTCTGAGTCTGTGTGTCTGTTAGCAGGTGCTCCGATCTATAAGGCTTTAGGACCTTCTGCTTCCACTCTTCCACCTGAAGATCTCTCTATCTCTACTCGTTTCTCTGGTTAGCTCTTACTCTTTTCTCTCTCTGTCCCTCCATCTCTACCTCTCTCTACCTCTCTCTCTACCTCTCTCTACTTCTCTCTCTCTCGACCTCTCTCTCTACCTCTCTCTACCTCTCTCTCTACCTCTCTCTACTTCTCTCTCTCTCGACCTCTCTCTCTACCTCTCTCTACTTCTCTCTCTCTCTCTCTCTACCTCTCTCTACTTCTCTCTACCTCTCTCTCTACCTCTCTCTACTTCTCTCTCTCTCTCTCTCTCTCTCTCTACCTCTCTCTACTTCTCTCTACTTCTCTCTCTCTCTCTCTCTACCTCTCTTTACTTCTCTCTCTCTCGACCTCTCTCTCTACCTCTCTCTACTTCTCTCTCTCTCTCTCTCTACCTCTCTCTACTTCTCTCTCTCTCTCTCTCTCTCTACCTCTCTCTACTTCTCTCTACTTCTCTCTACTTCTCTCTCTCTCTCTCTCTCTACCTCTCTTTACTTCTCTCTCTCTCTACCTCTCTCTCTACCTCTCTCTACTTCTCTCTCTCTCTCTCTCTACCTCTCTCTACTTCTCTCTCTCTCGACCTCTCTCTCTACCTCTCTCTACTTCTCTCTCTCTCTCTCTCTACCTCTCTCTACTTCTCTCTCTCTCGACCTCTCTCTCTACCTCTCTCTACTTCTCTCTCTCTCTCTCTACCTCTCTCTACTTCTCTCTCTCTCTCTACCTCTCTACTTCTCTCTCTCTCGACCTCTCTCTCTCTACCTCTCTCTCTACCTCTCTCTACTTCTCTCTCTCTCTCTCTCTACCTCTCTCTACTTCTCTCTCTCTCGACCTCTCTCTCTACCTCTCTCTACTTCTCTCTCTCTCTCTCTCTACCTCTCTCTACTTCTCTCTCTCTCTCTACCTCTCTCTACTTCTCTCTCTCTCGACCTCTCTCTCTCTACCTCTCTCTCTCTACCTCTCTCTACCTCTCCTTACCTCTCTCTACTTCTCTCTCTACCTCTCTCTACCTCTCTCTATCTCTCTCTCTACCTCTCTCTCTACCTCTCACCCTCTACCTCTCTCTCTCTACCTGTCTCTCTACCTCTCTCTCTACCTCTCACCCTCTACCTCTCTCTCTCTACCTCTCTTTCTACCTCTCTCCCTCTCTACCTCTCTCTACCGATCTCTCTCTACCTGTATCTACCTCTCTCTCTACCTCTCTCTCTACCTCTCTCTACCTCTCTCTCTCTCTACCTCTCTCTCTACCTCTCTCTACCTCTCTCTATCTCTCTCTCTCTCTACCTCTCTCTACTTCTCTCTCTACCTCTCTCTACCTCTCTCTATCTCTCTCTCTACTTCTCTCTCTACCTCTCTCTACCTCTCTCTATCTCTCTCTCTACCCCTCTCTCTACCTCTCTCTATCTCTGTCTCTACCTCTCTCTCTACCTCTCTCTACCTCTCTCTACCTCTCTCTGTCTCTACCTCTCTCTCTACCTCTCTCTACCTCTCTCTACCTCTCTCTACCTCTCTCTATCTCTGTCTCTACCTCTCTCTCTACCTCTCTCTACCTCTCTCTACCTCTCTCTATCTCTGTCTCTACCTCTCTCTCTACCTCTCTCTACCTCTCTCTACCTCTCTCTATCTCTGTCTCTACCTCTCTCTCTACCTCTCTCTACCTCTCTCTACCTCTCTCTATCTCTGTCTCTACCTCTCTCTACCTCTCTCTACCTCTCTCTGTATCTCTCTAGGTATCTCTTTTATATATATATATATATATATTTACTGTGTGTGTATATATATATGTGTAGTTGTATACAGTGTTTATGATACTCTGTGTGTGTATAAGTATTGTGTGTAGTTATACTTATGGTGCTCTGTGTGTGTTCAGAGAGTGCTGAAGATGGAGTGATCAGGAGAAGTCCAGAGAAAGGTGAATTTTAATTTTTCATATTCAGTCCTGTGTAAGTGTTCAGTGAGTATTATTTGTTATTAGAATTAGTGTGAGATGGTATGTGTTTAGGAGGAGATGCTATACTGAGTGTTTGTTTAGTGAGTAGTGTTGTTATTAGTATTAGTAATAAAGGTGTTATAAAGGGGTGATCTGGTAGTAAGGTGTGTTACTGCTGGTCAGCGTGGTGGGTAGATGTTCTAGTGCGCTGGTTTAAAGTCTGGTTTAATAGTTTAATAGTTCATATACTTTATTTTCATAATATAATATATATATATATATAATCTCTCTCTCTCTCTCTCTGTATCTCTCTCTCTGTATCTCTCTCTGTATCTCTCTCTCTCTCTCTGTATCTCTCTCTGTATCTCTCTCTCTCTCTCTCTCTCTGTATCTCTCTCTCTCTCTCTCTCTCTGTATCTCTCTCTCTCTGTATCTCTCTCTGTATCTCTCTCTCTCTGTATCTCTCTCTGTATCTCTCTCTCTCTCTCTCTGTATCTCTCTCTCTCTGTATCTCTCTCTGTATCTCTCTCTCTCTCTCTGTATCTCTCTCTCTCTGTATCTCTCTCTCTCTCTCTGTATCTCTCTCTCTCTCTCTCTGTATCTCTCTCTCTCTCTGTATCTCTCTCTCTGTATCTCTCTCTCTCTCTCTCTGTATCTCTCTCTCTCTCTCTCTCTGTATCTCTCTCTCTCTCTCTGTATCTCTCTCTCTCTCTCTCTCTCTCAGGTCGGGGGAAGATTGATCTGCAGGAGTATCTGAAGCAGTGGCAGGAGGAGATACAGAAGAAAGAGGAGAACATTAAAGATCTTCCTCGTATCCAGCAGGTACGCTCTGGTGCAGACTCTCGCTGGGTCCTGGTTCAGTGAGGTGTTTCTGCCTGCGTGAGTGGGCGGAGTCTCAGACTGTGAGCCTGGCGGGAGGGCGGATGTGATAACAGCGCTGCACACGACCACACAGTACACAAAGAACAGACCCACAACAGAACGGCACGCACAACACAGCCATCCTGTCACAAGAGCAGTGACCACCGTGTGTAGCCACTAGGAGGCAGAGTAGGACTGCTCTACACATCTACACAGCACTGCATGTACACTACACTTCACTGTGTTTACACTACACCTCACTGTGTTTACACTACACATCATTAAATACACTACACATCACTGAATATACACTACACCTCGTAGCATATACACTACACATCACTGAATATACACTACACCTCATAGCATATACACTACACATCACTGAATATACACTACTCACCACTGCATATACACCACATCTCACTGCATTTACTCTACACATCACTGAGTATACACTACACCTCATAGCATATACCATACACATCATTGAATATACACTACACCTCACTGCATTTACTCTACACATCACTGAGTATACACTACACCTCACTGCATTCACTCTAAACATCACTGAATACACACTACACTTCACTGCATTTAGTTTACACATCACTGAATATACACTACACCTCACTGCATTCACTCTAAACATCACTGAATATACACTACACTTCACTGCCTATACATTACATATCACTAAATATTAACTACACCTCACTGAATATACACTACGCCTCACTGCATTTACTCTACACATCACTGAGTACACACTACACCTCACTGCATTCACTCTAATCACTGAATACACACTACACTTCACTGCATTTACTCTACACATCACTGAATATACACTACACCTCACTGCATTCACTCTAAACATCACTGAATATACACTACACTTCACTGCATTTAGTCTACACATCACTGAATATACACTACACCTCATTGCGTAGACACTACACATCACTAAATACACTACACATAAATTAATATACACATCACTGAATATACACTACACCACACTGCATATACACCAGACCTCACTGCACATAAACTGAATTTACACTACACCTCACTGTGTATATACTACACATCACTGCATATACACTACACCTTACTCCATGTACACTACACATCACTAAATATGCTATACATCATTGAATATTTATTTAACCGAATATACACTACACCTCACTGCATATACACCACACCTCACTGCATATACACTACACCTTACTGTGTATAAACTACACATCACTAAATACACAACACTGAATTTACACTACACCTCACTGTGTATAACTACACATTTCTGTATATACATTACACCTTACTGTATATACACTGTACATTATTACATGTATACTATAAATCATTAAATATACACTACATCTCACTGCATATACTCTAAACATTACTAAATATACACTACACCTCACTATATATAAATTACACATCACTAAATGTTAACTACACCTCACTGTATATACACTACACACCACAGCATTTACACCATACCTCACTGCATATATATTACACATCACTGTATATACACTACACCTCATTGCATTTACTCTACACATCACTAAATATACACTACACCTCACTGAATATACACTACACCTCACTGCATATATGTTACACGCCACTGTATATACACTACACCTCACTGCATTTACTCTACACATCACTAAATATAAACTACACCTCAATGCATATACATTACACATCACTAAATATACACTACACCTCACTGCATATACACTACACCTCACTGCATTTACTCTACACATCACTAATTATAAACTAAACCTCACTGCATATATATTACACATCACTGAATGTACACTATACCTCACTGCATTTACTCTACACATCACTGAATATACACTACACACCACTGCATATACACTACACCTCACTGCATTTACTCTACACATCACTGAATATACACTACACCTCACTGCATTCACTCTACATATCACTGAATATACACTACACTTCACTGCATTTACTCTACACATCACTGAATATACACTACACTTCATTGCATTTACACATCACTGAATATACACTACACCTCACTGCATTTACTTTACACATCACTGAATATGCACTACACACCACTGCATATACACAACACCTCACTGCATTCACTCTAAACATCATTGAATACACACTACACTTCACTGCATTTAGTCTACACATCACTGAATATACACTACACCTCACTGCATTCACTCTAAACATCACTGAATATACACTACATCTCACTGCATTCACTCTAAACATCACTGAATACACACTACACTTCACTGCATTCACTCTACACATCACTGAATATACACTACACCTCACTGCATTCACTCTACACATCACTGAATATACACTACACCTCACTGCATTTACTCTACACATCACTGAATATACACTACTCACCACCCACCAGGACACATGTAACAACACGTTTGTTTGTGTGTGTGTATGTGTGTGTGTGTGTGTGTGTGTGTTTGTATGTGTGTGTGTGTTTGTATGTGTGTGTGTGTGTGTGTGTGTGTGTGTGTGTTTGTATGTGTGTGTGTGCATGTGTATGTGTGTTTGTATGTGTGTGTTTGTATGTGTGTGTATGTATGTGTGTTTGTATGTGTGTGTGTGTGTGTGTGTGTGTGTGTGTGTGTGTGTGTGTGTGTTGCAGACACAGTTTGTCCGGCTGTCTAAGACGCTGTACAGTGTGTTCCACGGCGATGAGGAGGAGGAGAGTCTGTACCGCGCTGTTGCCCGGGTAACCAGCCTGTTACTGCGTATGGAGGAGGCGGGAAGGAGACTGCAGGAGAGCAGCCCCACAAAATCACCCCAAACTACCCCCCAAACCACACCAGACCCCACTCAGGCCCCCGCAGGTCCAGACTCTGCCCCAACACCACCAACCCCCGACCCCTGTTCCTCCACAAGGGCCGACAGCTCCCCCAAATCCTGCCCTCCTGACCCCGACTCTAGCCCCTCAGACACCAGTCCCCCCTCCACTGCCACCAGCAGCCCCACCGGCACCAGCAGCTCCGCCCTGGACACGCCTGTGGACACGCCCGGAGACGGACTGGAGGACTGGAGCTTCTCCTTCGAACAGATTCTGGCGTCTCTGCTGAACGAGCCCGCCGTCGTCCGCTTCTTCGAGAGACCCGTCGACACGAACGCTCTCGTAGAGAACGCACGCCGGAACCAGATCAGAGACACACACTGAACACACACCCTGAACACACACACACACACACTGAACACACACACACACACTGAACACACACACACACACACTGAACACACACACACTGAACACACACACACTGAACACACACACACACACACACTGAACACACACCCTGAACACACACACACACACTGAACACACACACACTGAACACACACACACTGAACACACACACACTGAACACACACACACACTGAACACACACACACTGAACACACACCCTGAACACACACACACACACACTGAACACACACGCACCCTGAACACACACAAACCCTGAACACACACACACAAACACACACTGAACACACACACTGAACACACACACACACACTGAACACACACACACACACACACTGAACACACACACACACTGAACACACACACACAAACACACACTGAACACACACACACACTGAACACACACACACCCTGAACACACACACACACCCTGAACACAGACACTGAACACACACACCCACCCTGAACACACATACACACTGAACACACACACACACACACACACTGAACACACACACACACACTGAACACACACACACCCTGAACACAGACACTGAACACACACACACACACACCCTGAACACACACACCCTGAACACACACACTAAACACACACCCTGAACACACACACACACACACACACACACACACTGAACACACACACTGAACTCACACAACCTGAACACACACACACACACACACACTGAACACACACCCTGAACACACACACACACACACCCTGAACACACACACCCTGAACACACACCCTGAACACACACCCTGAACACACACACACACACACACACTGAACACACACCCTGAACACACACCCTGAACACACACACTGAACACACACACACACCCTGAACACACATACACACTGAACACACACACACACACACTGAACACACACACACACACACACTGAACACACACCCTGAACACACACACACACACACACACCCTGAACACACACACCCTGAACACAGACCCTGAACACACACCCTGAACACACACACACACACACACTGAATACACACCCTGAACACACACACACTGAACACACACACACACACACACACACTGAACAAACACACACACACTGAACACACACCCTGAACACACATACACACGCTGAACATACACACTGAACACACATACACACACACTGAACGCACACACTGAACTCACACACCCTGAACACACACACACACACTGAACACACACACACACACACCCTGAACACAGACCCTGAACACACACCCTGAACACACACCCTGAACACACACACACACACACTGAACACACACCCTGAACACACACACACACACACTGAACACACACACACACCCAGAACACACACACACTGAACACACACACACACCCAGAACACACACACACACTGAACACACACAATGAACACACATACACACTGAACACACATACACACTGAACACACATACACACTGAACACACACAATGAACACACATACACACTGAACAAACATACACACTGAACACACATACACACTGAACACACACACACCCTGAACACAGACACTGAACACACACACACACCCTGAACACACACACACACACACACACTGAACACACACTGAACACACACACTAAACACACACCCTGAACACACACACTAAACACACACCCTGAACACACACACACACACACACTGAACACACACACACTGAACACACACTGAACACACACACTAAACACACACCCTGAACACACACACTAAACACACACCCTGAACACACACACACACACACACACTGAACATACACACTGAACACACACACACTAAACACACACACACACACTGAACACACACACACACACACTGAACAAACACACACACTGAACACACACCCTGAACACACATACACACGCTGAACATACACACTGAACACACATACACACACACACTGAACACACACACTGAACGTACACAGTGAACACACACACACACTGAACACACACACTGAACATACACACTGAACACACACACTCAACATACACACACACTGAACACACACCCTGAACACACACACACACACACACTCTCAACATACACACTGAACACACACACTCAACATACACACACACACACTGAACACACACACACACACTAAACACACACACACACTGAACACAAACTAAACACACACTGAACACACACACACACACACTGAACACACAAACTAAACACACACACTGAACACACACACACACACTAAACACACACACACACTCAACATACACACTGAACACACACACTCAACATACACACACCAAACCCACACTAAACACACACACACACACTAAACACACACACACTAAACACACACACACACTAAACACACACACACACACTAAACACACACACACTAAACACACACACACTAAACACACACACACACACACACACACACTAAACACACACACACTAAACACACACACACACACTAAACACACACACTGAACACACACACTGAACACAAACACACTAAACACACCCTGAACACACACACACTGAACGTACACACTGAACACACACACACACACACACTGAACACACACACTGAACACACACACGCACGCACTGAACACACACACACTGAACACACACACTGAACACAAACAAACTAAACACACCCTGAACACACACACACACTGAACGTACACACTGAACACACACACACACACACACACACACACACTAAACACACACACACACTGAACACACAAACTAAACACACACACTGAACACACACACTAAACACACACTGAACGTACACACTGAACACACACACACTGAACACATACACACACACACTGAACACACACACGCACGCACGCACTGAACACACGCACACACACACTGAACACAAACACACTAAACACACCCACACTGAACGTACACACTGAACACACACACACACACTGAACACACACACACTGAACACACACACACACTGAACACACACACATACACACACACACTGAACACACACACACACACTAAACACACCCCCTGAACACACACACTGAACACAAACACACTGAACACACACACTGAACACAAACACACTAAACATACACACACACACATACTGAACATACACACTGAACACACACACACACACTGAACATACACACACTCACTGAACACACACAAACACTGAACACACACCCTGAACACACGCACTGAACATACACACTGAACACACACTGAACACACACACATGCACTGAACACACACCCTGAACACACACACACACCCTGAACACACACACACACACCCTGAACACACACACACACAAACACTGAACACACACCCTGAACACACGCACTGAACATACACACTGAACACACATACACACATTGAACACACACACTGAACATACACACACACACACTGAACACACACTGAACATACCCACACTGAACTTACACACACACACTACACACACACACACTAAACACACACATTGAACACACACACATATTGAATACACACACTAAACATACACACACACTAAACACACACACTGAACACACACACACATTGAACACACACACACTGAACACACACACACACACATTTAACACACACACACACACACACACTGCACACACACACTACACACACATTAAACATACATACACTGAAGAGATGCCAAATCAGAGACACACACTACACACACTACACACACAAGCTAAACACACACACTGAACACACAGGCACTGAACATACACTACACACATACACACAATAAACACACACACACACACCAAATACACACACCTGCTGAACACACACAGGGTAAAAACATTCATCACAGCAACCACCAGCTCGCGTTCTGCCCGGTTCTGTTCTAGAACCACCAGCTCGCGTTCTGCCCGGTTCTGTTCTAGAACCACCAGCTCGCGTTCTGCCCGGTTCTGTTCTAGAACCACCAGCTCGTGTTCAGCCGGGTTCTGTTATAGAACCACCAGCTCGCGTTCTGCCCGGTTCTGTTCTAGAACCACCAGCTCGCGTTCAGCCCGGTTCTGTTCCAGAGCTTGCGTTTAGCCCGGTTCTGTTCTGGAGCTCACGTTCAGCCCGGTTCTGTCCTAGAGCTCACTTTCAGCCCAGTTCTGTTCCAGAGCTTGCGTTCAGCCCGGTTCTATTCTAGAACCACCAGCTCGCGTTCAGCCCGGTTCTGTTCCAGAGCTCGCGTTCAGCCCAGTTCTGTTCCAGAGCTTGCGTTCAGCCCGGTTCTGTTCTAGAGTTCACATTGTGCCCGGTTTTGTTCTAGAGCTCACGTTCAGCCCGGTTCTGTTCTAGAGCTCACGTTCTGCCCTGCTGTGTGTAGTGCTGTGTAGTGTTTATGACCTCACAGTGCTTATTACAAACCAGCACTTTGGTGGGCGGAGCCTGGGAGGGGCAGCTGGGGGCTTCGCTATAGGCTGATCTGAGATCTGGCTGATGTCTGATTAGACAGCTCAGCTTTTCCAGTGTGATCTGGGTTGTAGTGTCTGATTGGATGCTTTAGGGTATAGTGGACTCTGATTGGATGCTGCAGTTCCCCGCAGTGTACTGGAATCTTACTGGACGCAGCGGTTTCCTGGTGTGTAGTAAAATCTGATTGGACGCTGTAATTGTCCTGAGGTGTTGTGGACTTTCAATGGACACTGTAGTTATTCCCGATGTCAGGCAAAATCTGATTGGACACTGTAGAAAGTGGGGAAGTCTGAATATGTCCAGTGTGTGTGTGTGTGTGTGTGTGTTTGTGTGTGTTTGTGTGTATGTGTGTGTGTTAGTGTGATTGTGTGTGTTTGTGAGTTTGTGTGTGTGTGTGTGTGTAATTGTATGTGTGTAGATTGTGTTATGAGAACTGTTTGTGTGTGCGTGTAAATTGTGTTATGGGGACTGTGTTTGTGTGTGTGTGTGTGTGTGTGTGTATGTGTGTATATGTGTGTGTGTGTGTAGATTGTGTTATGAGGACTGTTTGTGTGTGTACGTGTGTATATGTGTGTGTGTGTGTGTGTATGTGTGTGTGTGTGTGTAAATTGTGTTATGGGGACTGTTTGTTATTAATAAGGGAATTTTATTGTGTATCAGAATTTCTGAACTATTAAGTGCTTCCACACATTAAACACAAATAACATTTATCACAGGTAGCGTATCACAGGTCATTACTATCACAGGTCATCACTATCACATGTGATTATTACTACATGTGATTGTTATTGCAGACCATTGCACTTACATGTGATTACTATTACAGGTAATTATTGTTACATGTGATTACTATTACTGGTCATCACTATTACATGTAATTATTATAAGGTGATGATGATTATTACAGGTAATCACTATTGCAGGTAATTATTGTTACATGTGATTACTATTACTGGTCATCACTATTACATGTAATTATTATAAGGTGATGATTATTACAGGTAATCACTATTGCAGGTAATTATTGTTACATGTGATTACTATTACTGGTCATCACTATTACATGTAATTATTATAAGGTGATGATTGTATTACAGGTAATCACTATTGCAGGTAATTATTGTTACATGTAATTACTATTACTGGTCATCACTATTACATGTAATTATTATAAGGTGAAGATGATTTTTACAGGTAATCACTATTGCAGGTAATTATTGTTTCATGTAATTACTATTACTGGTCATCACTGTTACATGTAATTATTATAAGGTGATGATGATTATTACAGGTAATCACTATTGCAGGTAATTATTGTTACATGTAATTACTATTACTGGTCATCACTATTACATTTAATTATTATAATGTGATGATTATTACAGGTAATCACTATTGCAGGTAATTATTGTTACATGTAATTACTATTACTGGTCATCACTATTACATGTAATTATTATAAGGTGATGATGATTATTACAGGTAATCACTATTGCAGGTAATTGTTGTTACATGTAATTACTATTACTGGTCATCACTATTACATGTAATTATTATAAGGTGATGATTATATTACAGGTAATCACTATTGCAGGTAATTATTGTTACATGTAATTACTATTACTGGTCATCACTATTACATGTAATTATTATAAGGTGATGATTATATTACAGGTAATCACTGTTGCAGGTAATTATTGTTACATGTAATTACTATTACTGGTCATCACTGTTACATGTAATTATTATAAGGTGATGGTTATATTACAGGTAATCACTATTGCAGGTAATTGTTGTTACATGTAATTACTATTACTGGTCATCACTATTACATGTAATTATTATAAGGTGATGATGATTATTACAGGTAATCACTATTGCAGGTAATTATTGTTACTTGTAATTACTATTACTGGTCATCACTATTACACGTAATTATTATAAGGTGATGATGATTATTACAGGTAATCACTATTGCAGGTGATGATTAGCAGTAGGGACGAGCGTGTAAATTAGTAGTTTAGAGTAATTAGTGAGACCCAGCAGTTACTTAGAGACGCCGTACAGGACGTTCCTGCCCGCTCTCTGCTGGACCCCGCTGGTGGGCCCCGGTGGACCAGCCAGCAGAACGGCTAGCTTAGCTGTGTGGGCGGGCCAGACCACACAAGGGCCACTTGGTGGGCTCTCTGTATGAATGTCTGATCTGAGATCAGGAGCTCCTCACACTGAAAGGGGAAAGGTTACTGCTGTGGACGCGGTTCCTCTCGGTTCCTCTCGGTGTATTAGCTCGTGGCTGTGGGCTCTCGGCGCCGTGGCGACGGTAGCGGTGGGACACGTGTAAATAGAATATGTAAATGAGCTTAATGAAGAAGGGACGCGGGTAATAAGGCCCAATGCTGGTGGACCTGCAGACGCAGGACGCTGGATGTCGCGGGGCTTGAAGATGTCTGAGTATGTGCCAATAATCTAATTAAAGATCAATGATGGCTCGTTAAGTCTGATTATTCAGATCTGTTTGTTTTTTACTTTGTTTTCTTTGATGCTCGTGGCTGTGGAGGACTGAGGTTCTGAGTTTTTTCTGTTTGTTTTGTTTTTGTTTTTGTTTGTTGTTTATCTGTTTGTCTGTAAACTGGATGTGGTTTGTGGGAAATAAAGCTGTTTAAAAACAGATCTGTCTGATTCTCTCTGATTTCTGATTCTCTGATTTTTGTCTGATTCTCTGACTTCTGTCTGATTCTCTCTGATGTCTGTCCGGTTCTCTGATTTCCATTTGATTCTCTGATTTCTGTCTGATTCTCTCTGATTTTTGTCTGATTCTCTGATTTCTGTCTGATTCTCTGATTTCTGTCTAATTTCTGTCTGATTCTGCTTTCTGTCTGATTTTCTGATTTCTCTCTGATTCTGTCTGATTTCTGTTTGATTCTCTCTCATTTCTGTCTAATTTATGTCTGATTATGCTTTCTGTCTGATTCTCTCTGATTTTTGTCTGCTTCTCTCTGATTTTTGTCTGATTCTCTGATTTCTGTCTAATTTCTGTCTGGTTCTGCTTTCTGTCTGATTTTCTGATTTCTCTGATTCTGTCTGATTTCTGTTTGATTATCTCTGATTTCTGTTTGATTCTCTCTGATTTCTGTCTGATTCTAATTTCTGTCTGATTCTCTGATTTCTGTCCTATTCTCTGATTTCTGTCTGATTCTTGATTCTCTGATTTCTGTCTGATTCTGATTTCTGTCTGATTCTCTCTGATTTCTGTCTGATTCTGGATTCTCTGATTCCTGTTTGATTCTCTGATTTGTTTGATTCTCTCTGATTTCTGTCCGATTATCTGATTTCTGTCTGATTCTTTGATTCTTTCTGATTTCTGTCAGATTGTCTGATTTCTGTTTGATTCTCTCTGATTTCTGTCTGATTCTCTGATTTGTTTTATTTTCTCTGATTTCTGTCTAGTTTTCTGATTCTTTCTGATTTCTGTCTGGTTTTCTGATTCTTTCTGATTTCTGTCAGATTGTCTGATTTCTGTTTGATTCTCTCTGATTTCTGTCTGATTATCTCTGGTTGTCCCTGATTTCTGTTTTAAAATGAATCTTGAAACACAGATGGGGCGTGACTGCTCGAGTCTGGTTTTTCACTCAGATCCGATTTTTCTGAATTGATGTGTGTTAGTCTTTCTTCAGATTCTCTGCCAGATTATATCCAGACTGTATCCGGATTATATCCAGACCTTATCCAGATTATATCCAGAGTTTATCCGGATTATATCCAGACTGTATTCGGATTATATCCAGACTGTATCCGGATTATATCCAGACTGTATCCGGATTATATCCAGAGTTTATCCGGATTATATCCAGAGTTTATACAGATTATATCCAGACTTTATCCGGATTATATCCAGACTGTATCCGGATTATATCCAGACTGTATCCGGATTATATCCAGACTTTATCCGGATTATATCCAGAGTTTATCCAGATTATATCCAGACTGTATCCAGATTATATCCAGACTGTATCCAGATTATATCCAGACTGTATCCAGATTATATCCAGACTGTATCCGGATTATATCCAGACTGTATCCGGATTATATCCAGACTGTATCCGGATTATATCCAGACTCTATCCGGATTATATCCAGACTCTATCCGGATTATATCCAGACTGTATCCAGATTATATTCAGACTTTATCCGGATTATATCCAGACTGTATCCAGATTATATTCAGACTTTATCCGGATTATATCCAGACATTATCTGGATTATATCCAGACTGTATCCAGATTATATTCAGACTGTATCCAGATTATATTCAGACTGTCTCCAGATTATATCCAGACTGTATCTGGTTTGTATCCAGACTCTATCCGGATTGTATCCCATGGTGTACACAGTTTTATGGTATACACAGTTTTACAGTAAACAGTTTTGTGGTATACACAGTTTTATCATGTACACAGTTTTACAGTAAACAGTTTTATGGTATACACAGTTTTGCAGTAAACAGTTTTATGGTATACACAGTTTTATGGTATACACAGTTTTTCAGTAAACACTTTTATGGTATACACAGTTTTACAGTAAACAGTTTTATGATATACACAGTTTTACGATAAACAGTTTTATGGTATACACAGTTTTATGGTATACAGTTTTTCAGTGAACAGTTTTATGGTATACACAGTTTTATGGTATACAAAGTTTTACAGTAAACAGTTTTATGATATACACAGTTTTACAGTAAACAGTTTTATGGTATACACAGTTTTATGGTATACACAGTTTTACAGTAAACAGTTTTATGTATAGACAGTTTTATGGTATATAGTTTTACAGTAAACAGTTTTACTGTAAACACAGTTTTATGGTATACACAGTTTTACTGTAAATAGTTTTACTGTAAACAGTTTTACTGTAAACACAGTTTTATGGTATACACAGTTTTACAGTAAACAGTTTTATGTATAGACAGTTTTATGGTATACACAGTTTTACAGTAAACAGTTTTACAGTAAACAGTTTTATGGTATACACAGTTTTACGGTAAACAGTTTTACAGTAAACAGTTTTATGGTATACACAGTTTTATGGTATACACAGTTTTACAGTAAACAGTTTTATGGTATACACAGTTTTATGGTATACACAGTTTTACTGTAAACAGTTTTGTGGTATACACAGTTTTATGGTATACACAGTTTTACAGTAAACAGTTTTATGGTATACACAGTTTTATGGTATACACAGTTTTACTGTAAACAGTTTTGTGGTATACACAGTTTTATTGTATACACAGTTTTACAGTAAACAGTTTTATAGTATACACAGTTTTACAGTAAACAGTTTTGTGGTATACACAGTTTTATCGTATACACAGTTTTACTGTAAACAGTTTTATGGTATACACAGTTTTACAGTAAACAGTTTTATGGTATACACAGTTTTATGGTATACACAGTTTTACAGTAAACAGTTTTATGGTATACACAGTTTTATGGTATAAACAGTTTTACAGTAAACAGTTTTATGGTATACACAGTTTTATGGTATACACAGTTTTATGGTATACACAGTTTTACAGTAAACAGTTTTGTGGTATACACAGTTTTATAGTATACACAGTTTTACAGTAAACAGTTTTATGGTATACACAGTTTTACTGTAAACAGCTTTGTTGTTGTAGGTCTTCAGGCTGCTAGGTGGGGACTAAACTCTTACAGAGAGGGGGGCGGAGCTTGCTGAGTTATTTGTTTATTATAAATATATATAAAGTGTAAACAGTCTGGAGGACTGACGGTCTCTGTTCTGCTGGAATTCACTTCCATTTAAAGTTCCGCCTGGAATAGCCTCACTACCTCCGACCTCTGACCTCACACCTGTCAGCATCTACACACACTTTTGGAATGTTTGTGTAAAAGTATGACACAGTGAGGCGTTCACCCCAACTGAAACTAGTACAGCCTAAACCTACAGGGTAGACTTCAGTTTAGAGTTCAGAGTTTAGTTTAGAATTTAGAGTTTAGTTTAGAGGTGAGGCGTTCACCCCAACTTAAACTAGTACAGCCTAAACCTACAGGGTAGACATCAGTTTAGAGTTTAGTTTAGAGTTTAGTTTAGAGTTTAGTTTAGAGTTTAGAATTTAATGTATAGTTTAGAGTTTAGTGTTTAGTTTAGAGTTTAATGTATAGTCTAGTGTTTAGTTTAGAGGTGAGGCGTTCACCCCAACTTAAACTATTACAG
>CM038726.1:117500-157500 GCA_021613375.1 Megaleporinus macrocephalus
TGTGTAGTAGTGTGTATGTAGTAGTATGTATATAGTAGTGTGTGTGTAGTAGTGTGTGTGTATGTAGTAGTGTTTGTATGTAGTAGTATGTATATAGTAGTGTGTGTATGTAGTAGTGTGTATATGTAGTAGTGTGTATGTAGTAGTGTGTGTGTAGTAGTATGTTTATAGTAGTGTGTGTGTGTAGTAGTGTGTATATAGTAGTGTGTGTATGTAGTAGTGTGTATATGTAGTAGTGTGTATGTAGTAGTGTGTGTAGTAGTATGTTTATAGTAGTAGTGTGTGTATGTAGTAGTGTGTGTATTAGTATGTTTATAGTAGTGTGTGTGTATGTAGGAGTGTGTGTATGTAGGAGTGTGTGTGTGTAGTAGTGTGTGTGTAGGAGTGTGTATATATAGTAGTGTGTGTGTAGTAGTGTGTATATAGTATTGTGTGTATATAGTATTGTGTGTATGAAGTATTGTGTGTATATAGTATTGTGTGTATATAGTATGTGTGTATATAGTATTGTGTGTATATAGTATTGTGTGTATATAGTATGTGTGTATATAGTATTGTGTGTATATAGTATTGTGTGTATATAGTATGTGTGTATATAGTATTGTGTGTAGTAGTGTGTATATAGTAGTGTGTGTAGTAGTGTGTGTGTAGTAGTGTGTATATAGTAGTGTGTGTGTAGTAGTGTGTATAAAGTAGTGTGTGTAGTAGTGTGTGTGTATGTAGTAGTGTGTATATAGTAGTGTGTGTGTATATAGTAGTGTGTGCATATAGTAGTGTGTGTGTGTAGTAGTGTGTGTGTAGTACTGTGTATATAGTAGCGTGTGTATACAGTAGTGTGTATATAGTAGTGTGTGTAAATAGTAGTGTGTGTGTAGTAGTGTGTATATAGTAGTGTGTGTGTATATAGTAGTGTTTTTATGTAGTAGTGTGTATATAGTAGTGTGTGTGTGTAGTAGTGTGTATATAGTAGTGTGTGTATGTAGTAGTGTGTATATTGTAGTGTGTGTATATAGTAGTGTGTGTGTAGTAGTGTGTATATAGTAGTGTGTGTGTGTGTGTAGTAGTGTGTATATAGTAGTGTGTGTATGTAGTAGTGTGTGTATATAGTAGTGTGTGTGTAGTAGTGTGTGTGTAGTAGTGTGTGTGTAGTAGTGTGTGTATAGTAGTGTGTGTAGTAGTGTGTGTGTAGTAGTGTGTGTATAGTAGTGTGTGTATGTAGTAGTGTGTGTGTATAGTAGTGTGTGTGTGTAGTAGTGTGTGTATAGTAGTGTGTGTGTAGTAGTGTGTATATAGTAGTGTGTGTGTGTAGTAGTGTGTGTATATAGTAGTGTGTGTGTGTAGTAGTGTGTATATAGTAGTGTGTGTATATAGTAGTGTATGTAGTAGTGTGTGTATATAGTAGTGTGTGTGTGTGTAGTAGTGTGAATATAGTAGTGTGTGTGTGTAGTAGTGTGTATATAGTAGTGTGTATATAGTAGTGTGTGTGTGTAGTAGTGTGTATATAGTAGTGTGTGTGTAGTAGTGTGTGTGTGTAGTAGTGTGTATATAGTAGTGTGTATATAGTAGTGTGTGTGTGTAATAGTGTGTATGTAGTAGTGGGTGTGTAGTAGTGTGTGTGTGTAGTAGTGTGTATATAGTAGTGTGTATATAGTAGTGTGTGTGTAGTAGTGTGTATATAGTAGTGTGTGTGTATATAGTAGTGTTTTTATGTAGTAGTGTGTGTGTGTAGTAGTGTGTGTGTGTGTGTAGTAGTGTGTATATAGTAGTGTGTGTGCGTAGTACTCTGGTGACTGGTTTTGGTGAACTGATTTGTTTACACTGTGGATCAAAAGAACAGAGTACTTGCTGTGTTTGTTGAAACAGGTTTATTAGTAAACATTAGTGAACAGCACACAGAAAGCTGATTGGCTCAGACGGCAGTGGGTCCCAATGAGACGAGACACAATAAGAATTCTAAGAAAAGTGAAAAACAAAACAACACAACACTAAAACACTCACAACCAAACAGATCAGAGTAACCGAGTAACCAGGATTTACTGCACAGCCCTTAACTACTGCTGTGGAAACAGTGCTCACGGTAACACTAGGGGTCCAGTACATTACCAGTACAGCCAGTTACCAGTACCATCGGTCTGTTACCAGTACAGTCTGTTACCAGTATCAGTTACCGGTACAGTCAGTCTGATACCAATACAGTCTGTTACCAATCCCATCGGTCTGTTACCAGTACAGTCATCTTGTTACCAGTACAGTTGTTCTGTTACCAGTAAAGTATATTAACAGTACTATCAGTCTAGTACCACTACAGTTGGTCTGTTATCAATGCAGTCAGTCTGTTACCAGTACAGTCAGTATGTTACCAGGACAGTCAGTCTGGTACCAGTACAGTCAGTTCATTACCAGTACAGTCAGTTCATTACCAGTACAGTCAGTCTGGTACCAGTACAGTCAGCTCATTACCAGTACAGTCAGTATGTTACCAGGACAGTCAGTCTAGTACCAGTACAGTCAGTTCATTACCAGTACAGTCAGTATGTTACCAGGACAGTCAGTCTGGTACCAGTACAGTCAGTTCATTACCAGTACAGTCAGTATGTTACCAGGACAGTCAGTCTGGTACCAGTACAGTCAGTTCAATACCAGTACAGTCAGTATGTTACCAGGACAGTCAGTCTGGTACCAGTACAGTCAGTCTGTTACCAAGACAGTAAGTCTGTTACCAAGACAGTCAGTCTGATACCAATACAGTCAGTCTGGTACCAGTACAGTCAGTCTGTTACCAAAACAGTCAGTCTGGTACCAGTACAGTCAGTCTGGTACCAGTACAGTCCATCTGTTACCAAGACAGTCAGTCAGGTACCAGTACAGTCAGTCTGTTACCAAGACAGTCAGTCAGGTACCAGTACAGTTAGTTCATTACCAGTACAGTCAGTATGTTACCAGGACAGTCAGTCTGGTACCAGTACAGTCAGTTCAATACCAGTACAGTCGGTCTGTTACCAAAACAGTCAGTCTGGTACCAGTACAGTCCGTCTGTTACCAAGACAGTCAGTCAGGTACCAATACAGTCAGTTCATTACTAGTACAGTCAGTCTGGTATCAGTACAGTCCGTCTGTTACCAAGACAGTCAGTCAGGTACCAATACAGTCAGTCTGGTACCAGTACAGTCAGTTCATTACCAGTACAGTTGGTCTGGTACCAGTACAGTCAGTTCATTACCAGTACAGTTCGTCTGGTACCAGTACAGTCAGTCTGGTATCAGTACAGTCCGTCTGTTACCAAGACAGTCAGTCAGGTAGCAGTACGGTCAGTTCATTACCAGGACAGTTGGTCTGGTACCAGTACAGTCAGTCTGGTACCAGTACAGTCAGTCTGGCACCAGTACAGTCAGTCTGTTACCAAGACAGTCAGTCTGGTACCAGTACAGTCAGTCTGGTACCAGTACAGTCTGTCTGGTACCAGTACAGTTGGTCTGTTACCAAGACAGTCAGTCAGGTACCAGTACAGTCAGTTCATTACCAGTACAGTTGGTCTGGTACCAGTACAGTCAGTTCATTACCAGTACAGTTGGTCTGGTACCAGTACAGTCAGTTCATTACCAGTGCAGCCGGTCTGTGACTGGTACACTCAATGCATTAGCTTCTGCGTTAGCAGCACAGCTGGTGTGATTGTGCCGCAGCAGTTAGAGCTGTGTTCGGTTTCTACGGTGATGTTGACTAAGGAGCTCGCTTTGAAGGCCGAGAGTGAAATGTCTTTGATGTTCTTCTGAAGAGATCACTCCATCACGTCATCACGTCTGAGCGCTCCCCTCGTCCTCTTTCACCGTCTCATGTTACAGCTCGTCCAATCAATCCGGTGTCCCCGCCCCCTCCCCAGCGTTCCCAGTGAATCAGTCATCGTGTACTCCGGCCTCTGCTCATATCTTCAAGTCGTCCAGCCTGGTCTTGTTATTGCTATAGCGACTGGCGTAGCTGGGCCGACGCTGGTTGTAAGGGGATCCGGGGGCGGAGCTTGAGGTCTTCTTCACTCTTGTGGTTTCTGGCGCGTCACACTCGGTCTCCATGGCGGTAGTGTCTGGTTTGGTTTCCATGGTGTCGGTGGTGACTGGCTTGCCTCCGCCGCGCTCCACCGCGAGGTTCTGCCGGTTCTGTTTGTAGGCGGGGAAGGTGGCGTCGATGTCCGGTATCCTGTACTGGTGCTCGGGCGGGTGGGAGGGGAAGTAGGGGAAGCTGGACACGAAGGGCACTACGGCGTCGTCGCCGGGGGGCTTGGCGTGTTTGAGCTCGCGGGATCGGCGGTAGCGAAGCCCCTGCCTGCACTTGGTGAAGCCCAGGTGGTACATCTCCACCAGGTTGAGCAGCAGCGACACGCAGGCCACGGCCAGCATGAACAGAATGAAGATGGTCTTCTCCGTCGGGCGGGAGATGTAGCAGTTGACGGTGTTGGGACACGGCCAGCTGCTGCAGGTGTACATGGGCTTCAGCTGGAATCCATACAGGAAGTACTGCGCCACCAGGAAGCCCACCTCCATCAGCGTCTTGAAGATCACGTTCAGCACGTAGGTGCGCAGCAGCGCCCCCTGCAGACGGATCTTCCCCCGTTCGTCCATGACTGGGGGTTTCCGAGCCTTCCCGGCCTGGATTAGCGCCTGCTTCTCGGAAAGCTCGGAACTTTGCTGCCCCTTCTTCTGCTTCTCCTCCATCCTCACCAGGTGCAGAATGTGGCCCAGGTAGATGAGCGTCGGCAAGGAGATAAAGATGATCTGCATCACCCAGAAGCGGATGTGTGAGATGGGGAAGGTCTTGTCGTAGCAGACATTCTGACAACCGGGCTGTTTGGTATCACAAGTAAAGCCCGACTGTTCGTCGCCCCAGACCTTCTCAGCCGCCGCTCCCAGAACCAGGATCCGGAAGATGAAGAGAACCGTCAGCCACACTTTCCCAACCACCGTGGAATGTTCCTGAGCTTTCTCCAGGAGTTTACCCAAAGAGCTCCAGTCCCCCATCTTCACGCACTGCTAGAGACGAGACAGCAAGAGAGCCTGAGAGAGGAGAAGAGAGACGAAGGCCAAGTTACCCCTCCGTCACCGTAAAGAAGTACCAGTTCTAAATGCATAGGCAGTAACAGTGTCGGTAATGAACCGAATGAGTAACGCTGTTGTGAATAAACACACAGACAGTAGTGGTGCCGGGAATGAACATGTAAAATATAATGGTTTTGGTAATTACTATAAAGAGAGTAACAGTGTCAGTAATGGACAGGTAAAGTGTAATGGTTTGAGAGTAAAGGTGTCGGTAATGATTATGTAGAGAGTAACTGTAGTCTTTAGGTAATGGTTTGAGAATAAGGGTGTTGGTAATGATTGTGTAGAGAGTAAAGGTGTGTGTAGTTAATGGTTTGAGAGTAAGGGTGTTGGTAATGATTGTGTAGAGAGTAAAGGTGTGTGTAGTTAATGGTTTGAGAGTAAGGGTGTTGGTAATGATTGTGTAGAGAGTAAAGGTGTGTGTAGTTAATGGTTTGAGAGTAAGGGTGTTGGTAATGATTGTTTAGAGAGTAAAGGTGTGTGTAGTTAATGGTTTGAGAGTAAGGGTGTTGGTAATGACTGCGTAGAGAGTAAAGGTGTGTGTAGTTAATGGTTTGAGAATAAGGGTGTTGGTAATGACTGCGTAGAGAGAAAAGGTGTGTGTAGTTAATGGTTTGAGAGTAAGGGTGTTGGTAATGATTGCGTAGAGAGTAAAGGTGTGTGTAGTTAATGGTTTGAGAGTAAGGGTGTTGGTAATGATTGCGTAGAGAGTAAAGGTGTGTGTAGTTAATGGTTTGAGAATAAGGGTGTTGGTAATGATTGCGTAGAGAGTAAAGGTGTGTGTAGTTAATGGTTTGAGAGTAAGGCTGTTGGTAATGATTGCGTAGAGAGTAAAGGTGTGTGTAGTTAATGGTTTGAGAGTAAGGGTGTTGGTAATGACTGCGTAGAGAGTAAAGGTGTGTGTAGTTAATGGTTTGAGAGTAAGGCTGTTGGTAATGATTGCGTAGAGAGTAAAGGTGTGTGTAGTTAATGGTTTGAGAGTAAGGGTGTTGGTAATGATTGCGTAGAGAGTAAAGGTGTGTGTAGTTAATGGTTTGAGAGTAAGGGTGTTGGTAATGATTGAGTAGAGAGTAAAGGTGTGTGTAGTTAATGGTTTGAGAGTAAGGGTGTTGGTAATGATTGAGTAGAGAGTAAAGGTGTGTGTAGTTAATGGTTTGAGAGTAAGGGTGTTGGTAATGATTGCGTAGAGAGTAAAGGTGTGTGTAGTTAATGGTTTGAGAGTAAGGGTGTTGGTAATGATTGCGTAGAGAGTAAAGGTGTGTGTAGTTAATGGTTTGAGAGTAAGGGTGTTGGTAATGATTGCGTAGAGAGTAAAGGTGTGTGTAGTTAATGGTTTGGGAGTAAGGGTGTTGGTAATGATTGCGTAGAGAGTAAAGGTGTGTGTAGTTAATGGTTTGGGAGTAAGGGTGTTGGTAATGATTGCGTAGAGAGTAAAGGTGTGTGTAGTTAATGGTTTGGGAGTAAGGGTGTTGGTAATGATTGTGTAGAGAGTAAAGGTGTGTGTAGTTAATGGTTTGAGAGTAAGGGTGTTGGTAATGATTGCGTAGAGAGTAAAGGTGTGTGTAGTTAATGGTTTGAGAGTAAGGGTGTTGGTAATGATTGCGTAGAGAGTAAAGGTGTGTGTAGTTAATGGTTTGAGACTAAGGGTGTTGGTAATGATTGCGTAGAGAGTAAAGGTGTGTGTAGTTAATGGTTTGAGAGTAAGGGTGTTGGTAATGATTGCGTAGAGAGTAAAGGTGTGTGTAGTTAATGGTTTGAGAGTAAGGGTGTTGGTAATGATTGTGTAGAGAGTAAAGGTGTGTGTAGTTAATGGTTTGAGAGTAAGGGTGTTGGTAATGATTGTGTAGAGAGTAAAGGTGTGTGTAGTTAATGGTTTGAGAGTAAGGGTGTTGGTAATGATTGTGTAGAGAGTAAAGGTGTGTGTAGTTAATGGTTCGAGAGTAAGGGTGTTCAGTATTTATTACGCACTGATGACGTTTGACTGTATTGTATATTTGGGTTGCTCTTTGATTGACAGGTCCTCATGCCTGTGTGTGACCTTAAACAGGTGGGCACACTCAGACCCCCGTATACACACACACACACACACACACACACACACACACACACACACACACACACACACACATATACTCACACACACACTATAAGCTGTAAATATACATTTGTGCTGTCACCAGTCACGTCATGGTCATGTGGTCATGTGACTGTCTTTGTAAATATGTCAACAAGACACATCCTGAATTCTAAACATAGATCTGACTGAATTCAGAATGTAACGACTAATCTATCTAATCTATAGACCAATTACTGTAATGACTAATCTTTCTATTCTATAGACAAATTACTGTAATGACTAATCTATGACGGAGTCACTGTAATGACTAATCTATAGAGGAGTTACGGTAATGACTAATCTATAGAGCAGTTATGGTAAAGACTAATCTATCTAATCTATGGAGGAATTAAGGTAATGACTAATCTATAGAGGAGTTACAGTAATGACATATCTGTAGAGGAGTTACGGTAATGTCTGATCTATAGAGGAGTTACCGTAATGATTAATATATAGAGAAGTTACTGTAATGACTAAACTATAAAGGAAGTTACTGTAATGTCTGTTATATAGAGGAGTTACTGTAATGATTAATATATAGAGGAGTTACTGTAATGACTAATATATAGAGAAGTTACAGTAATGACTAAACACACCATCACAGCAGAATTATTTAGCACAACTAAACATGCTGACCATCAGAACCAGAGAGTGAGTTAGTTTGTGGTGTCTGAGTAATAACTGTGTTGAGTATTACTGAGTATTACTGAGTATTACTGTGTACGGTAACTACATTTGAGGTGTATTTATAAACAGTTTATTAACAGTATATCACAGTTCCACAGTCCTGATGCAGTAGTCAGTAGTCAATAGTCAGTAGTCAGTAGTGTGTGTATATGATTTATTAGGTGAACTCAGTTCAGTAGAAATACTCAGACACAATATCGCGTGTACAGTGGAGTCAGATTTAGCATGTCCAGACTCAGAGCGGGACGTGAGGTAGGGGTCAGTGGTCAGTGGTCAGTGGTCAGTGGTCAGGGGTGAATGGTCAGGATAAAGTTCCAGTTTTAATTTGATGAGTAATTACTCCCCGAGTTACTAAACAGAAGTAATTAAATACTCACAGTCAGAACATCATTACCAGTTCGAGTACTAATCACTAAACAGAAGTAATTAAATACTCACAGTCAGAACATTACCAGTTCGAGTACTAATCACTAAACAGAAGTAATTAAATACTCACAGTCAGAACATTACCAGTTCGAGTACTAATCACTAAACAGAAGTAATTAAATACTCACAGTCAGAACATTACCAGTTCGAGTACTAATCACTAAACAGAAGTAATTAAATACTCACAGTCAGAACATTACCAGTTCGAGTACTAATCACTAAACAGAAGTAATTAAATACTCACAGTCAGAACATTACCAGTTCGAGTACTAATCACTAAACAGAAGTAATTAAATACTCACAGTCAGAACATTACCAGTTTGAGTACTAATCACTAAACTGAGTTAGCTGTTCACACGAGATCAACACTGAACACAGGTTCTGAGGAACGACAGCAGTGATGTGTTTACTACTGATTACTGAATATTTGAGTATATAATAGATACGTTATACATATGTTATAGATTATGTTATAGATTGTTATAGATATGTTATAGATTGTTATAGATATGTTATAAATTGTTATAGAAATGTTATAGATATGTTATAGATTATGTTATAGATATGCTATAGATATGTTATAGATATGTTATAGAGTATGTTATAGATTTGTTATAGATATGCTATAGATATGTTATAGATATGTTATGAGTATGTTATAGATATGTTATAGATTGTTATATATGTTATAGATTGTTAGATATGTTATAGATATGTTATAGATTGTTATAGATATGTTATAGATATGTTATAGATATGTTATAGATTGTTATAGATATGTTATAGATATGTTATAGATTGTTATAGATGAGATAGATATGTTACAGATGTTATAGATTGTTATAGATATGTTATAGATATGTTATAGATTGTTATAGATATGTTATAGATATGCTATGGTGTTAATGAATACGCTGTGAATTATTCATATACAGTCACAGGTGTATTGTGTTCAGTGAATAAACAGTTTCTGTGTGTTAAGTTGTGTGTTTGTAAATGTGCGGACCCGTACACACGAGTACACACGCCTGAACCAGTACTCACACTGTTAGATGTGTTAGTGAACAGGAGCGTGATTGGGTTATTGAGTTTGATTGTGTTTTGTCTGTGTGTGTGTGTGTGTGTGTGTGTGTATCAGAGACTTACCTTCAGTGTGTGTTCACATCCAGCACAGGAACCCTCTCACTCTCACACTTCCTCAGACTGAGCTCACTGAGACACTTTGAGGCTTTATACACACCAACAGTGTGTACATGTGTGTGTAGGTGTGTGTGTGTGTGTGTGTGTGTGTGTGTGTGTGAGGTTATATTTGGAGGAGAACACACTACAGGGTCAAGTTCCGCCTCCTTCAGGTCTGACTGACAGCTGGCCAAGCCAATCAGAATGCATCTGTAAGAGTTCAGCTACATTTAGTCTCAAACACTAAACTCAGCTGAAAGCACCACATCACTGTCTGCCTGTCACTGTTCACCACTGCCCACCCACCACTGCTCACCACTGCTCACCACTGCTCACCACTGCCCACCTACCACTGTTCACCACTGTCCAGCCACCACTGTTCACCACTGTTCACCACTGTCCACCAACCACTGTTCATCACGGTCTGTCCATCACTGTTCACCACTATCTGTCCATTACTGTTCACCACTATCTGTCCATCACTGTTTACCACTGTCTGTCCATCACTGTTCACCACTATCTGTCCATCACTGTTCACCACTATCTGTCCATCACTGTTCACCACTATCTGTCCATCACTGTTTACCACTGTCTGTCCATCGCTGTTCACTACTGACCACCCGCCACTGTTCACCACTCTCAGTCCATCACTGTTCACCACTATCTGTCCATCACTGTTCACCACTCTCTGTCCATCACTGTTCACCACTATCTGTCCATCACTGTTCACCACTCTCTGTCCATCACTGTTCACCACTATCTGTCCATCACTGTTCACCACTTTCTGGCTATCATTGTGTAACACTGTCTATCACTGTTTAATCTGTTTGTCACTGTTCACCACCATTGTTCACCACTGTCTGTTCACCACTATATGTCCATCATTGTTTACCTCTGTCCATTACTGTTCACCACTCTCCACCCACCACTATTCACCACTATCTGTCCATCACCATTCAGCACTTATACACCGCTGTCCTTCACTGTTTACCACCGTCTGTCCTTCACTGTTCACCACCGTCTGTCCTTCACTGTTCACCACTGTCTGTCCTTCACTGTTCACCACTGTCTGTCCTTCACTGCTCACCACCGTCTGTCCTTCACTGTTCACCACTGTCTGTCCTTCACTGTCCACCACTCTCAGTCTATCACTGTTCACCACTATCTGTCCTTCACTGTTCACCACTGTCTGTCCTTCACTGTTCACCACTGTCTGTCCTTCACTGCTCACCACCGTCTGTCCTTCACTGTTCACCACTGTCTGTCCTTCACTGTTCACAACTGTCTGTCCATCACTGTTTACCACTGTCTGTCCTTCACTGTTCACCACCATCTGTCCTTTACTGTTCACCACTGTCTACCCTTCACTGTTCACCACTGTCTGTCCACTGTTTACCACAGTCTGTTCCTTACTGTCCATTACTGTCCCTCCATCATATATAAAATACTCTATACTCTCATAAAACTATATATAAAATACTCTATACTCTCATATAATTATATATAATATACGCTCATAAAACTATATATAAAATACTCTATACTCTCATATAATTATATATAATATACGCTCATAAAACTATATATAAAATACTCTATACTCTCATATAATTATATATAATATACTCTCATAAAACTATATATAAAATACTCTATACTCTCATACAACTATATATAAAATACTCTATACTCTCATATAATTATATATAAAATACTCTATACTCTCATATAATTATATATAATATACGCTCATAAAACTATATATAAAATACTCTATACTCTCATATAATTATATATAATATACGCTCATAAAACTATATATAAAATACTCTATACTCTCATACAACTATATATAAAATACTCTATACTCTCATATAATTATATATAATATACTCTCATAAAACTATATATAAAATACTCTATACTCTCATACAACTATATATAAAATACTCTATACTCTCATATAATTATATATAAAATACTCTATACTCTCATACAACTATATATAAAATACTCTATACTCTCATATAATTATATATAATATACTCTATACTCTCATACAACTATATATAAAATACTCTATACTCTCATATAATTATATATAATATACACTCATAAAACTATATATAAAATACTCTATACTCTCATATAATTATATATAATATACGCTCATAAAACTATATATAAAATACTCTATACTCTCATATAATTATATATAATATACGCTCATAAAACTATATATAAAATACTCTATACTCTCATATAATTATATATAATATACTCTCATAAAACTATATATAAAATACTCTATACTCTCATACAACTATATATAAAATACTCTATACTCTCATATAATTATATATAAAATACTCTATACTCTCATATAATTATATATAATATACGCTCATAAAACTATATATAAAATACTCTATACTCTCATATAATTATATATAATATACGCTCATAAAACTATATATAAAATACTCTATACTCTCATACAACTATATATAAAATACTCTATACTCTCATATAATTATATATAATATACTCTCATAAAACTATATATAAAATACTCTATACTCTCATACAACTATATATAAAATACTCTATACTCTCATATAATTATATATAAAATACTCTATACTCTCATACAACTATATATAAAATACTCTATACTCTCATATAATTATATATAAAATACTCTATACTCTCATACAACTATATATAAAATACTCTATACTCTCATATAATTATATATAATATACTCTATACTCTCATACAACTATATATAAAATACTCTATACTCTCATATAATTATATATAAAATACTCTATACTCTCATATAATTATATATAATATACTCTATACTCTCATATAATTATATATAAAATACTCTATACTACTCTAAATTACCCTCTCTCTCTCTGTCTCTCTCTCCCTCTCTCTCTCTGTCTCTCTCTCTCTCTCTCTCTCTCTCTCTCTCTCTCTCTCTCCCTCTCTCTCTCTCTCCCTCTCTCTCTCTGTCTCTCTCTCTCTCTCTCTCTCTCTCTGTCTCTCTGTCTCTCTCTCTGTATGTATATATATATATAGGAGTGGGTGAAGAGGAAGCTGAGTGCGGAGTTGGTCCGTTGTTTGTGATAGGGTTGATTATTATTATTGTTGTTGTTGTTGTTGTTGCTGTTGTTGTTGTTGTTGCTGTTGTTGTTGTTGTTGTTGTTGTTGTTGGGGACGCTGGAGGACGTGTATGGACATGGACAGAGGGGTGGACGTGTTTTCTAAATCTGCTCAGTGCAGCATTCCTGTCCTGCACCTGATTAAACTCATCAGCTCATTAAAGCTCAACCCCGACCCCCGACCCTGACCCCTCCCCTCTGCTCCGACCCCGCCCCCTCCCGGTCACGCTCTCACCCCTCCGCCGCCTCCAGACAGAGCGTCTACTGTTACCGCGGAGACGAGCCCCCGGAGTACAGCTCGACACCGGCCCGGTCAGCGGTCTGGGTTCAGCACTGTTCCCCTCCACTCAGAACACCTATCTAGAACCCTCTACTGAATCACTCAATCATTAAATCACTCCCACTGAATCACTCTTACTAAAAACTCACTTCCACTGACCCACTGAATCACTCCCACTGAAACCCACTAACCTACTCAATCACTCCCACTGACTCACTGATTCACTCCCACTGAAACCCACTAACCTACTCAATCACCCCCACTGACTCACTGATTCACTCCCCATGAAACCCACTAACCTACTCAATCACTCCCACTGACCCACTGAATCACTCTCACTGAAACCCACTAACCTACTCAATCACTCCCACTGACTCACTGATTCACTCCCACTGAAACCCACTAACCTACTCAATCACCCCCACTGACTCACTGAATCACTCCCACTGAAACCCACTAATCTACTCAATCACTCCCACTGACTCACTGATTCACTCCCCATGAAACCCACTAACCTACTCAATCACCCCCACTGACCCACTGAATCACTCTCACTGAAACCCACTAACCTACTCAATCACTCCCACTGACTCACTGATTCACTCCCACTGAAACCCACTAACCTACTCAATCACTCCCACTGACCCACTGAATCACTCTCACTGAAACCCACTAACCTACTCAATCACTCCCACTGACTCACTGATTCACTCCCCATGAAACCCACTAACCTACTCAATCACCCCCACTGACTCACTGAATCACTCCCACTGAAACCCACTAATCTACTCAATCACTCCCACTGACTCACTGATTCACTCCCACTGAAACCCACTAACCTACTCAATCACTCCCACTGACTCACTGATTCACTCCCACTGAAACCCACTAACCTACTCAATCACCCCCACTGACTCACTGAATCACTCCCACTGAAACCCACTAATCTACTCAATCACTCCCACTGACTCACTGATTCACTCCCACTGAAACCCACTAACCTACTCAATCACCCCCACTGACCCACTGAATCACTCTCACTGAAACCCACTAACCTACTCAATCACTCCCACTGACTCACTGATTCACTCCCACTGAAACCCACTAACCTACTCAATCACTCCCACTGACCCACTGAATCACTCTCACTGAAACCCACTAACCTACTCAATCACTCCCACTGACTCACTGATTCACTCCCCATGAAACCCACTAACCTACTCAATCACTCCCACTGACTCACTGATTCACTCTCACTGAAACCCACTAACCTACTCAATCACCCCCACTGACTCACTGAATCACTCCCACTGAAACCCACTAATCTACTCAATCACTCCCACTGACTCACTGATTCACTCCCCATGAAACCCACTAACCTACTCAATCACCCCCACTGACTCACTGAATCACTCCCACTGAAACCCACTAATCTACTCAATCACTCCCACTGACAAACTGATTCACTCCCCATGAAACCCACTAACCTACTCAATCACTCCCACTGACTCACTGAATCACTCCCATTAAAACTCACTTCCACAGACCCACTGAATCACTCCCATTAAAAACTCACTTCCACTGACCCACTGAATCACTCCCATTAAAAACTCACTTCCACTGACCCACTGAATCACTCCCACTGAAACCCAATAATCTACTCAATCACTCCCACTGACCCACTGAATCACTCCCACTGAAACCCACTAATCTACTCAATCACTCCCACTGACTCACTGAATCACTCTTACTAAAAACTCACTTCCACTGACTTACTGAATCACTCCCACTGAAACCCACTAATCTACTCAATCACTCCAGATAACCCACTGAATCACTCCCACTGAAACCCACTAATCTACTCAATCACTCCCACTAAGCCACTGAATCACTCCCATTAAAAACTCACTTCCACTGACCCACTAATCTACTCAATCACTCCCACTGAAACCCACTAATCTACTCAATCACTTCCACTGACCCACTGAATCACTCCCACTGAAACCCACTAATCTACTCAATCACTCCCACTGACCCACTGAATCACTTCGATTAAAAACTCACTCCCACTGAAACCCAGTAATCTACTCAATCACTCCCACTGAAACCCACTAATCTACTCAATCACTCCCACTGACCCACTGAATCACTCCGATTAAAAACTCACTTCCACTGACCCACTGAATCACTCCCACTGAAATCTACTAATCTACTCAATCACTCCCACTAAGCCACTGAATCACTCCCATTAAAAACTCACTTCCACTGACCCACTGAATCACTCCCATTAAAAACTCACTAATCTACTCAATCACTCTCGCTAACCCACTGAATCACTCCCATTAAAAACTCACTCCCACTGAAACCCAGTAATCTACTCAATCACTCCCACTGAAACCCACTAATCTACTCAATCACTCCCACTGACCCACTGAATCACTCCCATTAAAAACTCACTTCCACTGACCCACTGAATCACTCCCATTAAAAACTCACTAATCTACTCAATCACTCTCGCTAACCCACTGAATCACTCCCATTAAAAACTCACTCCCACTGACCCACTGAATCACTCTTACTAAAAACTCACTTCCACTGACGCACTGAATCACTCCCACTGAAACCCACTAATCTACTCAATCACTCCCGCTAACCCACTGAATCACTCCCATTAAAAACTCACTTCCACTGACCCACTGAATCACTCCCACTGAAACCCACTAATCTACTCAATCACTCCCACTGACCCACTGAATCACTTCCATTAAAAACTCACTTCCACTGACCCACTGAATCACTCCCATTAAAAACTCACTAATCTACTCAATCACTCTCGCTAACCCACTGAATCACTCCCATTAAAAACTCACTCCCACTGAAACCCAGTAATCTACTCAATCACTCCCACTGAAACCCACTAATCTACTCAATCACTCCCACTGACCCACTGAATCACTCCCATTAAAAACTCACTTCCACTGACCCACTGAATCACTCCCATTAAAAACTCACTAATCTACTCAATCACTCTCGCTAACCCACTGAATCACTCCCATTAAAAACTCACTCCCACTGACCCACTGAATCACTCTTACTAAAAACTCACTTCCACTGACGCACTGAATCACTCCCACTGAAACCCACTAATCTACTCAATCACTCCCGCTAACCCACTGAATCACTCCCATTAAAAACTCACTTCCACTGACCCACTGAATCACTCCCACTGAAACCCACTAATCTACTCAATCACTCCCACTGACCCACTGAATCACTTCCATTAAAAACTCACTCCCACTGACCCACTGAATCACTCCCATTAAAAACTCACTTCCACTGACCCACTGAATCACTCCCATTAAAAACTCACTCCCACTGACCCACTGAATCACTCTCATTAAAAACTCACTAACCCACTGAAATACTGAATCACCACTGCTGACCCATTAAAACCCACTAATAATACTACAACTAATTACAGATTCACTCCCACTGAAGTACTGATTCACTCCCACTGACCCACTGCAGTACTGATTCACTCCCACTAAAGTACTGATTCACTCCCACTGACCCACTGAAGTACTGATTCACTCCCACTGACCCACTGAAGTACTGATTCACTCCCACTGAAGTACTGATTCTTCAGACTGACTGAATCAGGGAACAGGAAGTACTGGTGGAGTTAAGTAGTGAAGATGTTTTATTATCTGTTTGATTTAATCAGACACAGATCAGAAGGTTCAGGAGTTGGACAGAAGGAGGAGGTTTATTATCTAGAACAGTTCTGAAGGGCGTCGTTAGGGCGGAGTCTCTGTTAACCTGATTAAGCTGCAGGTTCAGGTTAAGAGATGCAGCCTCTGCTTTATTACTGCTGCAGAACTGAAAGTGACCAGCTGAGGGCGGAGTCTCTCTCACTGGTACTCCAAGCCTGGTCCCAGAGAGTTAACTTCCTGTATCCTCAGGTAACTCTGCCACGCCTGATCCAGCCAATCAGAGAGCAGGCTGGTGATCTGGAGCTGGTGTGGCAGATGGAGCTGGAGCTACAGGCTCTGCAGGAAGGTAGATGTTGGAGACCAGGGAAGAAGACCAGGGCTGGAGACCAGGGCTGGAGACCCAGGCTGAAGACCAGAGCTACAGACCAGGGCTGGAGACCAGGGCTGGAGACCAGGGCTGTAAACACTAAACACTCTGAAACTGGAGCTGCATTCCATTCCTCAGCTTCCTGAGTGACGTTCCTCCAGATATAGAGCTCAGAGAATTCCAGCAGACCCTCATCCTCACACACTGACCAGCACAGAGCCCAACAAACACTGACTTCATTCATCAGAGCATAGAGTTACTGTCTCACTCTCTCTGTCTCACTCTCTCTCTCTGTCTCACTCTCTCTCTCTCTGTCTCACTCTCTCTCTGTATCTCTCTCTGTCTCTCTGTCTCTCTCTCTCTCTGACTCTCTTTCTCTGTCTCACTCTCTCTCTGTCTCTCTCTCTGTCTCTCTCTCTCTGTGTCTCTGTGAGTAAATAGTTTATTACTTTATTATTAATGTGTGTTTTAGTTTAAACAGTTCGTTACGGGGGGGATTTAGGCAGAAAGCACTGTGAACAGCAGGGGGCGCCTCAGCTCAGAGAGCAGATCTTCAATCATTACTGGATTTACATACAGCGTTACAGAGCTGAGCATACACACACACCACACTGGCCACTAAGTCACACCTCAGTGTCACCACCGTAACATTCCGGGTAACTCATCAGAGCTCTCAGTGTCACCACTGTAACAGTCCGGGTAACTCATCAGAGCTCTCAGTGTCACCACCGTAACAGTTCGGGTAACTCATCAGAGCTCTGAGTGTCACCACCGTAACAGTCCGGGTAACTCATCAGAGCTCTGAGTGTCACCACCGTAACAGTCCGGGTAACTCATCAGAGTTCTCAGTGTCACCACCCTAACAGTCCGGGGAACTCATCAGAGCTCTGAGTGTCACCACCGTAACAGTCCGGGTAACTCATCAGACCTCTCTGTGTCACCACCCTAACAGTCCGGGTAACTCATCAGAGCTCTCAGTGTCACCACCGTAACAGTCCGGGTAACTCATCAGAGCTCTCAGTGTCACCACCGTAACAGTCCGGGTAACTCATCAGAGCTCTGAGTGTCACCACCGTAACAGTCCGAGTAACTCGTCAGAGTTCTCAGTGTCACCACCCTAACAGTCCGGGTAACTCATCAGAGCTCTGAGTGTCACCACCGTAACAGTCCGGGTAACTCACACACTAGGGGCCAGTGAAACACCCACATACACACACTAGTGAACACACCCTAAGGGCAGTGAAACACACACATGCATTAGTGAACACACACACACATACTAGTGAACATATACACTAGGGGCAGTGAAACAACTACATACACACACACTAGTGAACATATACACTAGGGGCAGTGAAACAACTACATACACACACTAGTGAACATATACACTAGGGACAGTGAAACAACTACATACACACACACTAGTGAACATATACACTAGGGGCAGTGAAACAACTACATACACACACACTAGTGAACATATACACTAGGGGGCAGTGAAACACCCACACACACACACACTTGTAAACACACCACAAGGGCAGTGAAACACCCACACACACACACACACACACACACACACTAGTGAACATGTACACTAGGGGGCAGTGAAACACCCACACACACACACACACTAGTGAACATATACACTAGGGGCCAGTGAGCACACTAGCCCGGAGTGGTGAGCAGCCCTATCCACAGTACCCAGAGAGCCACTGGGGTTTTGGTGATTAAGTGACCTTCAGTCCAGACGGTTCAGGGGATCACAACATTCCGCTTACAAGCCCGGTTCACTAATATCCAGCTCACGACTGTCTAATGTATAGGAATATCCAGAAACCGGAAGGCCTCTTAAGTGCCCCCTGCTGTCACTCGCCTCTACAAGCACTGAAACTTGTGGTTTGGGATGCTGGACGTGGATTCTGAAGATGGATCTCCAGAAGCAGATCGGGATCAGATGTTCTAGCGTGTGCTGCTGAAGGTAAACACTCTCACTCTGTGGAGTGAGTACTACAGTTGATGCTAATGTTAGCTTTTAAACTCAGAATCCTGGAAAATCACTACAAAGTTTAAAATCTGGATCTACAGTTTTCCTATTACCTGACTAGCATAGATGCTGCAACTGAATCATCTGTACAGATGATCTCTGGAACATTGAAGGAAAAAAGCTGATCAACCTGGAATTCCTACTGTTCAACCAAGAATTCCTACTGTTCAACCTGGAATTCTTACTGTTCAACCTAGAATTCCTACTGTTCAACCAAGAATTCTTACTGTTCAACCTGGAATTCCTACTGTTCAACCAAGAATTCTTACTGTTCAACCTGGAATTCCTACTGTTCAACCAAGAATTCTTACTGTTCAACCTAGAATTCCTACTGTTCAACCTAGAATTCTTACTGTTCAACCTAGAATTCTTACTGTTCAACCAAGAATTCCTACTGTTCAACCAAGGATTCTTACTGTTCAACCTGGAATTCCTACTGTTCAACCAAGAATTCTTACTGTTCAACCTGGAATTCTTACTGTTCAACCTAGAATTCCTACTGTTCAACCAAGAATTCTTACTGTTCAACCTGGAATTCCTACTGTTCAACCAAGAATTCTTACTGTTCAACCTGGAATTCCTACTGTTCAACCAAGAATTCTTACTGTTCAACCTAGAATTCCTACTGTTCAACCAAGAATTCTTACTGTTCAACCTAGAATTCCTACTGTTCAACCAAGAATTCTTACTGTTCAACCTGGAATTCCTACTGTTCAACCAAGAATTCTTACTGTTCAACCTAGAATTCTTACTGTTCAACCTGGAATTCCTACTGTTCAACCAAGAATTCTTACTGTTCAACCTAGAATTCTTACTGTTCAACCTGGAATTCCTACTGTTCAACCTGGAATTCTTACTGTTCAACCTGGAATTCCTACTGTTCAACCAAGAATTCTTACTGTTCAACCTAGAATTCCTACTGTTCAACCAAGAATTCTTACTGTTCAACCTAGAATTCCTACTGTTCAACCAAGAATTCTTACTGTTCAACCTAGAATTCTTACTGTTCAACCAAAAATTCTTACTGTTCAACCTAGAATTCCTACTGTTCAACCAAGAATTCTTACTGTTCAACCAAGAATTCTTACTGTTCAACCTAGAATTCCTACTGTTCAACCAAGAATTCTTACTGTTCAACCTAGAATTCTTACTGTTCAACCAAGAATTCTTACTGTTCAACCTGGAATTCCTACTGTTCAACCAAGAATTCTTACTGTTCAACCTAGAATTCCTACTGTTCAACCAAGAATTCTTACTGTTCAACCTGGAATTCCTACTGTTCAACCAAGAATTCTTACTGTTCAACCTAGAATTCCTACTGTTCAACCAAGAATTCTTACTGTTCAACCTGGAATTCCTACTGTTCAACCAAGAATTCTTACTGTTCAACCTGGAATTCCTACTGTTCAACCAAGAATTCTTACTGTTCAACCAAGAATTCTTACTGTTCAACCTGGAATTCTTACTGTTCAACCAAGAATTCTTACTGTTCAACCTGGAATTCCTACTGTTCAACCAAGAATTCTTACTGTTCAACCTGGAATTCTTACTGTTCAACCAAGAATTCTTACTGTTTAACCTAGAATTCTTACTGTTCAACCAAGAATTCTTACTGTTCAACCTGGAATTCCTACTGTTCAACCAAGAATTCTTACTGTTCAACCTAGAATTCTTACTGTTCAACCAAGAATTCCTACTGTTCAACCAAGGATTCTTACTGTTCAACCTGGAATTCCTACTGTTCAACCAAGAATTCTTACTGTTCAACCTAGAATTCTTACTGTTCAACCTAGAATTCCTACTGTTCAACCAAGAATTCTTACTGTTCAACCAAGAATTCCTACTGTTCAACCAAGAATTCTTACTGTTCAACCTAGAATTCTTACTGCTCAACCTAGAATTCCTACTGTTTAACCAAGAATTCCTACTGTTCAACCTGGAATTCTTACTGTTCAACCTGGAATTCCTACTGTTCAACCAAGAATTCCTACTGTTCAACCAAGAATTCTTACTGTTCAACCTAGAATTCTTACTGCTCAACCTAGAATTCCTACTGTTTAACCAAGAATTCCTACTGTTCAACCTGGAATTCTTACTGTTCAACCTGGAATTCCTACTGTTCAACCAAGAATTCTTACTGTTCAACCTGGAATTCCTACTGTTCAACCAAGAATTCTTACTGTTCAACCTAGAATTCCTACTGTTCAACCAAGAATTCTTACTGTTCAACCTAGAATTCCTACTGTTCGACCAAGAATTCTTACTGTTCAACCTAGAATTCCTACTGTTCAACCAAGAATTCTTACTGTTCAACCTGGAATTCCTACTGTTTAACCAAGAATTCTTACTGTTCAACCTGGAATTCCTACTGTTCAACCAAGAATTCTTACTGTTCAACCATGAATTCCTACTGTTCAAACAAGAATTCTTATTGTTCAACCTGGAATTCCTACTGTTCAACCAAGAATTCTTACTGTTCAACATAGAATTCTCATGGTTCAACCAAGAATTCCTACTGTTCAACCAAGAATTCTCACTGTTCAACCTGGAATTTCGTGTTGTTCAAACAGGAATTCTCGCTATTTAACTAAGAATTCTCACTGTTTAACCAGGAATTCCTACTGTTCAAACATAAATTCTTACGGTTCAACCAAGAATTCCTACTGTTCAAACAGAAATTCCTACGGTTCAACCAAGAATTCTCACTGTTCAACCAGGAATTATCACGGTTCAACGAAGAATTCTCACTGTTCAACCTGGAATTCCTACTGTTCAACAAAGAATTTTCACTGTTCAAAAAGGAATTTTCACTGTTCAAAAAGGAATTCTCAATGTTCAACCAAGAATTCTTACTGTTCAAACAGGAATTCTCATGGTTCAACCAAGAATTCTCACTGTTCAACCAAGAATTCTCACTGTTCAAACGGGAATTCTCATAGTTCAACCAAGAATTCTTACTGTTCAACCAAGAATTCTCACTGTTCAAACAGGAATTCTCATGGTTCAACCAAGAATTCCTAATGTTCAAACCGGAATTCTCACTGTTCAACCAAGAATTCTCACTGTTTAACCAGGAATTCTCGCTGTTCAACCTGGAAATGTCACGGTTCGACCAAGAATTCTTACTGTTCAAACAAAAATTCTTATGGTTCAACCAAGAATTCTCACTGTTCAACCAGGAATTCCTACTGTTCAACCAAGAATTCCTACTGTTCAACCAAGAATTCCTACTGTTCAACCAAGAATTCTTACTGTTCAATCTGGAATTCTCACCGGTCAACCTGGAATTTTCACATTCAACCAAGAATTCTAACTATTCAACCAAGATTTCCTACTGTTTAATCTGGAATTCTCACTGTTCAACCAAGAATTCCTACTGTTCAAACAGGAATTCACACGGTTCAACCAAGAATTCCTACTGTTCAACCAGGAATTCTCATGGTTCAACCAAAAATTCTTACTGTTCAGACAGGAATTCTCGCTGTTCAACCTGGTATTCTCACGGTTCAGCCTGGAATTCCTACTATTCAACATGGAATTCTTATGATTCAACCTGAATTAAAGCTGTTCAACCCGGAATTCTCGCTGTTAAATCTAGAATTCTCACGGTTCAACCTGGAATTCATACTGTTGAACCTGGAATTCTCAACTAGAAGTCAGGGAATAGAGTTCCTGTGGTCAGAACTCTTATGGAGGACCCTGAGGGAAGAGAAGTGGAGTCATTTAGAAGGAGTACCGTTCCGGAGTATGAGTGGGGACTATGTGTCTCTGGGGTTTCTCTAGTAGGAGAAGAGTTTCTGACTGATCCAGGCACCCACAGGTGAGTCCTTGGCGTTGTTCAGGTGATGGCTGGTTGCCCTGCCCACGAGGAAGATGACCTCGGCGATGTTAAGGATGATGCAGACGCCAGAAACAGCGAGCATGAACACGGTGAAGACGGTTTTCTCGGTGGGCCGCGAGACAAAGCAGTCGACGGTGTTGGGACAGGGGTACGAGTCGCACTTGACGAGCCGGAACATCCGGTACCCGGGGTAGATCATGTAGAACAGGTAGAGGAAGGCGGACTCGAAGAGCACGCGGAACAGCAGGCTGATCAGGTACGTCCACCAGAGGGCGCCGGTGATCTTCATCTTCTGCGTCTTGATCTGCTCCAGCTCTTTGGGGCTGCCACGGCCCGAGCGCCGGTACAGCTTCTTGTCTACGTGTCGGCGGTGCGCGATGTGCATGGTGACCAGCAGGGCGGGGCTGGAGACCAGGATCAGCTGCAGCGCCCACAGGCGGATGTGCGAGATGGGGAAGAAGTGGTCGTAGCACACGCTGTTGCAGCCGGGCTGCTGGGTGTTGCAGGTGAAGTGAGATCTCTCGTCACCCCAAACGCTCTCGGCCGCCACCACCAGCACCAGGATCCGGAAGATGAAGAGGACGGAGAGCCAGATCCGGCCAATCCCGGTGGAGTGCCGGTTCACGCCGCTGATCACGGCGTAGAAGGACGCCCAGTTCATTTTCGGTTCCAGGTCTGAAACAAAACACACAAACTTCAGATCAACAGCGAGTCCAATTTTAATGATCTTGTGTTAATTGTACTAATTTACTTACATTAATTAATTCAGTATGAATAGTGCCTGTGTGCTAATTTCACACCAACCAATCAGCTCTCAGTAGCAGTAAGTTTAACTAATCAGCACTCAGTAACAGTAATACTAACCAATCAGCTCTCAGTAACAGTAATACTAACTAATCAGCTCTCAGTAACAGTAATACTAACCAATCAGTACTCAGTAGCAGTAATACTAACTAATCAGCTCTCAGTATCAGTAATACTAACTAATCAGCTCTCAGTAACAGTAATACTAACTAATCAGCTCTCAGTAGCAGTAATACTAACCAATCAGCTCTCAGTAGCAGTAATACTAACTAATCAGCTCTCAGTAACAGTAATACTAACCAATCAGCTCTCAGTAACAGTAATACTAACTAATCAGCACTCAGTAACAGTAATACTAACCAATCAGCTCTCAGTAACAGTAATACTAACTAATCAGCTCTCAGTAGCAGTAATACTAACCAATCAGCTCTCAGTAACAGTAATACTAACTAATCAGCACTCAGTAACAGTAATACTAACCAATCAGCTCTCAGTAACAGTAATACTAACTAATCAGCACTCAGTAACAGTAATACTAACCAATCAGCTCTCAGTAACAGTAATACTAACTAATCAGCTCTCAGTAGCAGTAATACTAACCAATCAGCTCTCAGTAACAGTAATACTAACTAATCAGCTCTCAGTAGCAGTAATACTAACCAATCAGCTCTCAGTAACAGTAATACTAACTAATCAGCACTCAGTAACAGTAATACTAACTAATCAGCTCTCAGTAACAGTAATACTAACCAATCAGCTCTCAGTAGCAGTAATACTAACCAATCAGCTCTCAGTAACAGTAATACTAACTAATCAGCTCTCAGTAACAGTAATACTAACCAATCAGCTCTCAGTAGCAGTAATACTAACCAATCAGCTCTCAGTAACAGTAATACTAACTAATCAGCACTCAGTAACAGTAATACTAACTAATCAGCACTCAGTAACAGTAATACTAACTAATCAGCTCTCAGTAGCAGTAATACTAACCAATCAGCTCTCAGTAACAGTAATACTAACTAATCAGCACTCAGTAACAGTAATACTAACCAATCAGCTCTCAGTAACAGTAATACTAACTAATCAGCTCTCAGTAGCAGTAATACTAACCAATCAGCTCTCAGTAGCAGTAATACTAACTAATCAGCTCTCAGTAACAGTAATACTAACCAATCAGCTCTCAGTAACAGTAATACTAACTAATCAGCTCTCAGTAACAGTAATACTAACCAATCAGCTCTCAGTAACAGTAATACTAACTAATCAGCACTCAGTAACAGTAATACTAACCAATCAGCTCTCAGTAACAGTAATACTAACTAATCAGCTCTCAGTAACAGTAATACTAACCAATCAGTACTCAGTAGCAGTAATACTAACTAATCAGCTCTCAGTATCAGTAATACTAACTAATCAGCTCTCAGTAACAGTAATACTAACTAATCAGCTCTCAGTAGCAGTAATACTAACCAATCAGCTCTCAGTAGCAGTAATACTAACTAATCAGCTCTCAGTAACAGTAATACTAACTAATCAGCTCTCAGTAGCAGTAATACTAACTAATCAGCTCTCAGTAACAGTAATACTAACTAATCAGCTCCCAGTAATAGTAATACTAACCAATCAGCTCTCAGTAACAGTAATACTAACTAATCAGCACTCAGTAACAGTATTCCTAACCAATCAGATCTCAGTAACAGTATTCCCAACCAATCAGCTCTCAGTAGCAGTAATACGAACCAATCAGCTCTCAGTAGCAGTAATACTAACTAATCAGCTCTCAGTAGCAGTAATACTAACTAATCAGCTCCCAGTAATAGTAATACTAACCAATCAGCTCTCAGTAACAGTAATACTAACTAATCAGCACTCAGTAACAGTATTCCTAACCAATCAGATCTCAGTAACAGTATTCCTAACCAATCAGATCTCAGTAACAGTAATACTAACTAATCAGCACTCAGTAACAGTAATACTAACCAATCAGCACTCAGTAACAGTAATACTAACTAATCAGCATTCAGTAACAGTAATACTAACTAATCAGCTCTCAGTAACAGTATTACTAACCAATCAGTACTCAGTAACAGTAATACTAACTAATCAGTACTCTGTAGCAGTAATACTAACCAATCAGTTCTCAGTAACAGTAATACTAACTAATCAGCTCTAAGTAACAGTAATACTAACCAATCAGTTCTCAGTAACAGTAATACTAACTGATCAGCTCTCAGTATCAGTAATACTAACTAATCAGCTCTCAGTAACAGTATTACTAACCAATCAGTACTCAGTAACAGTAATACTAACTAATCAGTACTCAGTAACAGTAATACTAACTAATCAGCTCTCAGTAGCAGTAATACTAACTAATCAGTACTCAGTATCAGTAATACTAACTAATCAGTACTCAGTAGCAGTAATACTAACTAATCAGCTCTCAGTAGCAGTAATACTAACTAATCAGTACTCAGTAGCAATAATACTAACTAATCAGCTCTCAGTAACAGTATTACTAACCAATCAGTACTCAGTAACAGTAATACTCACTAATCAGCTCTCAGTAACAGTAATACTAACTAATCAGCTCTCAGTAGCAGTAATACTAACTAATCAGTACTCAGTATCAGTAATACTAACTAATCAGCTCTCAGTAACAGTAATACTAACTAATCAGTACTCAGTAACAGTAATACTAACTAATCAGCTCTCAGTAGCAGTAATACTAACTAATCAGTACTCAGTATCAGTAATACTAAATAATCAGCTCTCAGTAACAGTAATACTAACTAATCAGTACTCAGTATCAGTAATACTAACTAATCAGCTCTCAGTAGCAGTAATACTAACTAATCAGCTCTCAGTAACAGTAATACTAACTAATCAGCTCTCAGTAGCAGTAATACTAACTAATCAGTACTCAGTAGCAGTAATACTAACTAATCAGCTCTCAGTAACAGTATTACTAACCAATCAGTACTCAGTAACAGTAATACTAACTAATCAGCTCTCAGTAACAGTAATACTAACTAATCAGCTCTCAGTAGCAGTAATACTAACTAATCAGTACTCAGTATCAGTAATACTAACTAATCAGCTCTCAGTAACAGTAATACTAACTAATCAGTACTCAGTAACAGTAATACTAACTAATCAGCTCTCAGTAGCAGTAATACTAACTAATCAGCTCTCAGTAGCAGTAATACTAACTAATCAGCTCTCAGTAACAGTAATACTAACTAATCAGCTCTCAGTAGCAGTAATACTAATCAATCAGTACTCAGTAGCAGTAATACTAATCAATCAGTACTCAGTAGCAGTATTACTAATCAATCAGTACTCAGTAGTAGTGGTTAATTTATCTTGATAGTAAAAGTTGATGATCAGGTGTGTTTTAGTCGGTGTGATGATCAGAACATCGCTGACCACTGATCACTGGCAGAGTCAGAGGGAGAGTCGGTGATGGAGGGAGAGTCAGTGATAGAGAGAGTCAGTGATAGAGAGAGAGTCAGTGATAGAGGGAGAATCAGTGATAAAGAGAGAGTCAGTGATAGAGGGAGAGTCAGTGATAGAGAGAGAGTCAGTGATAGAGGGAGAGTCAGTGATAAAGAGAGAGTCAGTGATAGAGGGAGAGTCAGTGATAGAGAGAGAGTCAGTGATGGAGGTAGAGTCAGTGATAAAGAGAGAGTCAGTGATAGAGGGAGAGTCAGTGATAGAGGGAGAGTCAGTGATAAAGAGAGAGTCAGTGATAGAGGGAGAGTCAGTGATAGAGGGAGAGTCAGTGATAGAGAGAGTCAGTGATAGAGAGAGAGTCAGTGATAGAGGGAGAGTCAGTGATAAAGAGAGAGTCAGTGATAGAGGGAGAGTCAGTGATAGAGAGAGAGTCAGTGATAGAGAGAGAGTCAGTGATAAAGAGAGAGTCAGTGATAGAGGGAGAGTCAGTGATAGAGAGAGAGTCAGTGATGGAGGTAGAGTCAGTGATAAAGAGAGAGTCAGTGATAGAGGGAGAGTCAGTGATAGAGGGAAAGTCAGTGATAGAGGTAGAGTCAGTGATAAAGAGAGAGTCAGTGATAGAGGGAGAGTCAGTGATAGAGGGAGAGTCAGTGATAGAGGGAGAGTCAGTGATAGAGAGAGAGTCAGTGATGGAGGTAGAGTCAATGATAGAGGGAGAGTCAGTGATAGAGGGAGAGTCAGTGATAGAGGGAGAGTCAGTGATAGAGAGAGAGTCAGTGATAGAGAGAGAGTTAGTGATAGAGAGTCAGTGATAGAGAGAGTCAGTGATAGAGAGAGAGTTAGTGATAGAGAGAGAGTTAGTGATAGTCAGTGATAGAGAGAGTCAGTGGTAGAGAGTCAGTGGTAGAGAGAGAGTCAGTGGTAGAGAGAGAGTCAGTGGTAGAGAGAGAGTTAGTGATAGAGAGTCAGTGATAGAGAGAGAGTTAGTGATAGAGAGTCAGTGGTAGAGAGAGAGTTGGTGATAGAGAGTCAGTGATAGAGAGAGAGTCAGTGATAGAGAGAGAGTTAGTGATAGTCAGTGATAGAGGGAGAGTCAGTGATAGAGAGAGAGTCAGTGATAGAGAGAGAGTCAGTGATAGAGGGAGAGTCAGTGGTAGAGAGAGAGTCAGTGATAGAGGGAGAGTCAGTGATAGAGGGAGAGTCAGTGGTAGAGAGAGAGTCAGTGATAGAGGGAGAGTCAGTGATAGAGGGAGAGTCAGTGGTAGAGGGTCACCATAATCACCATACATCACCACAATCACCATACATCACTACAATGACCACATATCACTACAATCACCACAATCACCACACATCACCATAATCACCACACATCACAACAATCAGCATAATCACCACACATCACAACAATCACCACAATCGCTGCATATCACCACAATCACCACACATCGCCACAATCACCATACAAATCAACAAATCACCACATCTCCACAATTACCACACATCATCACACATCACAACTATCACCACAATCACCTCAATCACCACCATCACCACACATCATCACACATCACAACTATCACCACACATCACCACAATCACCATACATCACCACACATCATCACACATCACAACTATCACCACAATCACCTCAATCACCACCATCACCACACACCATCACACATCACAACTATCACCACACATCACCACAATCACCATACATCACCACACATCATCACACATCACAACTATCACCACAATCACCATACATCACCACAATCACCACAAATCACCATAATCACCACAATCACCACACATCACCATACATTACCACATATTACCACACACCACCACAATCACAATAATTACCACAATTACCATGCATCACCACAATCACAACACATCACCATAATTACCACAATCACCACAAATCACCATAATCACCATGCATCACCATACATCACCACAATCACCATAATCGCCACACATTACCATAATCACCACAATCACCACACATCACCTTAGTCGCCATAATCGCCACACATTACCATAATCACCACACATTACCACAATCACCACACATCACGATAATGACCACAATCACATCACCACAATCATCACACATCACAACAATCACCACACATCACCATAATCATCACACATCACCACAATCACCGCATATCACCACACATCACCATAATTACCACACATTGCCACACATTACCACAATCACCATACATCAGCACACATCACCACTATAACCACACATCACCACAATCACCATACATCACTACAATCACCACAACCGCCACACATCACCACAATCGCCACACATCGCCACAATCACCATATATCACCACACAAACCAACAGATCACCACATCTCCACAATCACCACACGTCACCACCATCACCATGACCACCAAACATCACCACAATCACAACACATCACCATACATCAACACATATTACCACACGTCACCACAATCACCATACATCACCACAATTACCATATCACCACAATCACAACACATCACCATAATTACCACAATCACCACATATCACCATAATCACCACAATCACCACACATCACCATACATCACCACATATTACCACACATCACCACAATCACCACAACCACCACAATCACCACACATTACCACACATCACCACAATTACCATACATCACCACTATTACCACAATCACCTCAAACACCACAATCACCACACATCATCACACATCACAACTATCACCACAATCACCTCAATCACCACCATCACCACACATCATCACACATCACAACTATCACCACAATCACCTCAATCACAACCATCACCACACATCATCACACATCACAACTATCACCACAATCACCTCAATCACCACCATCACCACACATCATCACACATCACAACTATCACCACAATCACCTCAATCACCACCATCACCACACATCATCACACATCACAACTATCACCACAATTACCTCAATCACCACCATCACCACACATCATCACACATCACAACTATCACCACAATCACCCCAATCACCACCATCACCACACATCATCACACATCACAACTATCACCACAATCACCTCAATCACAACCATCACCACACATCATCACACATCACAACTATCACCACAATCACCTCAATCACCACCATCACCACACATCATCACACATCACAACTATCACCACAATCACCTCAATCACCACCATCACCACACATCATCACACATCACAACTATCACCACAATCACCTCAATCACTACTGAACTACTACTGAACATCTCCAGCTTCTAATTCTAACTCAGTTACACTCCATCCTGCCGGTGTGAGCCTCACCAGTGTCCGGTGGTGGTGTTAGAGGCATGGGCAGCACCCGCCCGAGCGTCCAGCAGCATTACAGTCAGCCGGTCTACCACACACTGAGACTGAGTCCTCTGTCCACCCAGCGCTGCTGCCGCGGCTTAAGAACCCACCTCCATGTGACCCCCTGTCGCTTAGCCACGCCCCTCACACCATGTGACCTCCTATCACTTAACCAACACCACACCCCCTCACACCATGTGACCTCCTATCACTTAACCAACACCACACCCCCTCACACCATGTGACCTCCTATCACTTAACCAACACCACACCCCCTCGCACCATGTGACCTCCTATACGCTGAGGGGTAGTTGGTGGTGAGTTTGTTGGGTATGGGGGTTTTATCAGTAGTTTGGTGGATAATTGGGAGTGAGTGTTGGGGGTAAGTGTGGTGGGTAAAGGGGGTAAGTATGCTGGGTATATGGGTTTCCTGTTGGTGGTGGGGTCCATGCTGAGGACGGAGCAGTGGAGCAGAAAGGGTGGATGTGCTGGATATAGAAGGGAGGGTATGGTGGATATAGGGGGTTAAGTGTGGTGGGTAGTTGGGGTAAGTGTGGTGGGTAGAGGAGTTACCTGTAGGTGGTGGGGTCCGTGCTGAGGACGGAGCAGTGGAGCAGAAAGGGTGGATGTGCTGCGTATAGAAGGGAGGGTATGGTGGGTATAGGGGTTAAGTGTGGTGGGTAGTTGGGGTAAGTGTTGGGGTAGTTGGGGTAAGTGTGGTGGGTAGAGGAGTTACCTGTAGGTGGTGGGGTCCGTGCTGAGGACGGAGCAGTGGAGCAGAAAGGGTGGATGTGCTGGATATAGAAGGGAGGGTATGGTGGGTATAGGGGTTAAGTGTGGTGGGTAGTAGGGGAGAGTGTTGGGGGTAGTTGGGGTAAGTGTGGTGGGTAGAGCGGTTACCTGTAGGTGGTGGGGTCTGTGCTGAGGACGGAGCAGTGGAGCAGAAAGGGTGGATGTGCTGGATATAGAAGGGAGGGTATGGTGGGTATAGGGGGTTAAGTGTGGTGGGGAGTTGGGGTAAGTGTGGTGGGTAGTTGGGGTAAGTGTTGGGGTAGTTGGGGTAAGTGTGGTGGGTAGAGGTGTTACCTGTAGGTGGTGGGGTCCGTGCTGAGGACGGAGCAGTGGAGCAGAAAGGGTGGATGTACTGGATATAGAAGGGAGGGTATGGTGGGTATAGGGGTTAAGTGTGGTGGGTAGTTGGGGTAAGTGTTGGGGTAAGTGTGGTGGGTAGAGGGGTTACCTGTAGGTGGTGTGGTCCGTGCTGAGGACGGAGCAGTGGAGCAGAAAGGGTGGATGTGCTGGATATAGAAGGGAGGGTATGGTGGGTATAGGGGTTAAGTGTGGTGGGTAGTTGGGGTAAGTGTTGGGGTAGTTGGGGTAAGTGTGGTGGGTAGAGGAGTTACCTGTAGGTGGTGGGGTCCATGCTGAGGACGGAGCAGTGGAGCAGAAAGGGTGGATGTGCCGGATATAGAAGGGAGGGTATGGTGGGTATAGGGGGTTAAGTGTGGTGGGTAGTTGGGGTAAGTGTTGGGGTAGTTGGGGTAAGTGTGGTGGGTAGAGGGGTTACCTGTAGGTGGTGGGGTCCGTGCTGAGGACGGAGCAGTGGAGCAGAAAGGGTGGATGTGCTGGATATAGAAGAAGGGGGGTAAGGTGGGTATAGGGGTTAAGTGTGGTGGGTAGTTGGTGTAAGTGTTGGGGTAGTTGGAGTAAGTGTGGTGGGTATATGGGTTTCCTGTTGGTGGTGGGGTCCATGCTGAGGACGGAGCAGTGGAGCAGAAAGGGTGGATGTGCTGGATATGGAAGGGAGGGTATGGTGGGTATAGAGGGTTAAGTGTGGTGGGGAGTTGGGGTAAGTGTTGGGGGTAGTTGGGGTAAGTGTGGTGGGTATAGGGGGTTAAGTGTGGTGGGGAGTTGGGGTAAGTGTTGGGGGTAGTTGGGGTAAGTGTGGTGGGTATAGGGGGTTAGGTGTGGTGGGTAGTTTGGGTAAGTGTTGGGGTAGTTGGGGTAAGTGTGGTGGGTAGAGGGGTTACCTGTAGCTGGTGGGGTCCGTGCTGAGGACGGAGCAGTGGAGCAGAAAGGGTGGATGTGCTGGATATAGAAGGGAGGGTATGGTGGATATAGGGGGTTAAGTGTGGTGGGTAGTTGGGGTAAGTGTTGGGGTAGTTGGGGTAAGTGTGGTGGGTAGAGGGGTTACCTGTAGCTGGTGGGGTCCGTGCTGAGGACGGAGCAGTGGAGCAGAAAGGGTGGATGTGCCGGATATAGAAGGGAGGGTATGGTGGGTATAGGGGGTTAAGTGTGGTAGGGAGTTGGGGTAAGTGTTGGGGTAGTTGGGGTAAGTGTGGTGGGTAGAGGGGTTACCTGTAGGTGGTGGGGTCCGTGCTGAGGATGGAGCAGTGGAGCAGAAAGGGTGGATGTGCTGGATATAGAAGGGAGGCTATGGTGGGTATAGGGGGTTAAGTGTGGTGGGTAGTTGGTGTAAGTGTTGGGGTAGTTGGGGTAAGTGTGGTGGGTAGAGGTGTTACCTGTAGGTGGTGGGGTCCGTGCTGAGGACGGAGCAGTGGAGCAGAAAGGGTGGATGTGCTGGATATAGAGGGGAGGGTATCGTGGGTATAGGGGGTTAAGTGTGGTGGGTAGTTGGGGTAAGTGTTGGGGTAGTTGGGGTAAGTGTTGGGGTAGTTGGGGTAAGTGTGGTGGGTAGAGGGGTTACCTGTAGGTGGTGGGGTCCATGCTGAGGACGGAGCAGTGGAGCAGAAAGGGTGGATGTGCTGGATATGGAAGGGAGGGTATGGTGGGGTATGGGGGTAAGTGTGGTGGGTAGTTGGGGTAAGTGTTGGGGTAGTTGGGGTAAGTGTGGTGGGTAGAGGGGTTACCTGTAGGTGGTGGGGTCCGTGCTGAGGACGGAGCAGTGGAGCAGAAAGGGTGGATGTGCTGGATATAGAAGGGAGGGTATGGTGGGTATAGGGGGTTAAGTGTGGTAGGGAGTTGGGGTAAGTGTTGGGGTAGTTGGGGTAAGTGTGGTGGGTAGAGGGTGTTACCTGTAGGTGGTGGGGTCCGTGCTGAGGACGGAGCAGCGGAGCAGAAAGGGTGGATGTGCCGGATATAGAAGGGAGGGTATGGTGGGTATAGGGGGTTAAGTGTGGTAGGGAGTTGGGGTAAGTGTTGGGGTAGTTGGGGTAAGTGTGGTGGGTAGAGGGGTTACCTGTAGGTGGTGGGGTCCGTGCTGAGGACGGAGCAGTGGAGCAGAAAGGGTGGATGTGCTGGATATAGAAGGGAGGGTATGGTGGGTATAGGGGGTTAAGTGTGGTAGGGAGTTGGGGTAAGTGTTGGGGTAGTTGGGGTAAGTGTGGTGGGTAGAGGGGTTACCTGTAGGTGGTGGGGTCCGTGCTGAGGACGGAGCAGCGGAGCAGAAAGGGTGGATGTGCCGGATATAGAAGGGAGGGTATGGTGGGTATAGGGGGTTAAGTGTGGTAGGGAGTTGGGGTAAGTGTTGGGGTAGTTGGGGTAAGTGTGGTGGGTAGAGGGGTTACCTGTAGGTGGTGGGGTCCGTGCTGAGGACGGAGCAGTGGAGCAGAAAGGGTGGATGTGCTGGATATAGAAGGGAGGGTATGGTGGGTATAGGGGGTTAAGTGTGGTGGGTAGTTGGGGTAAGTGTTGGGGGTAGTTGGGGTAAGTGTTGGGGTAGTTGGGGTAAGTGTGGTGGGTAGAGGGGTTACCTGTAGGTGGTGGGGTCCGTGCTGAGGACGGAGCAGTGGAGCAGAAAGGGTGGATGTGCTGAGAGCCTCTACGCCGGAGCAGCTTTGCATTGCTAATGAAGACGGTCACGCTGCAGCTCCACTCACATTAGCATACAATAGACTGTTGTACTGCTCGCTTACCATTCAGATCACTGATACACCCCCACCACAGCACGAGACCACCGCTCACACACACACACACTCAGACCTCACCTCAACACCGAGACCACCGCTCACACACACACTCAGATCCCACCACAGCACCAGACCACCGCTCACACACACACACACTCAGACCTCACCTCAACACCGAGACCACCGCTCACACACACACTCAGATCCCACCACAGCACTGACCCCACCACAGCACTGACCCCACCACAGCACGAGACCACCGCTCACACACACACACTCAGACCCCACCTTAACACTGAGACCACCGCTCACATAAACACTCAGACACCACCACAGCACCGAGACCACCGCTCACACACACTCAGACCTCACCACAGCTCTGACCCCACCACAGCACCGAGACCACCACAGCACCGAGACCACCGATCTCACACACACTCAGACCCCACCACAGCACTGAGACCACCACAGCACCAAGACCACCGCACTCACACACACTCAGACCCTACAACATACCGAGACCACCACAGCACCAAGACCACCTCACTCACACACACTCAGACCCCACCACAGCACTGAGACCACCACAGCACCGAGACCACAGCTCTCACACACACTCAGACCCCACCACAGCACCGAGACCACAGCTCTCACACACACTCAGACCCCACCACAGCACCGAGACCACCACTCACACACACACTCAGACCCCACCACAGCACCAAGACCACCTCACTCACACACACTCAGACCCCACCACAGCACTGAGACCACCACAGCACCGAGACCACAGCTCTCACACACACTCAGACCCCACCACAGCACCGAGACCACCACTCACACACACACTCAGACCCCACCACAGCACCGAGTGTAATACTAACTAATCAGCTCTCAGTAACAGTAATACTAACTAATCAGCTCTCAGTAGCAGTAATACTAACTAATCAGTACTCAGTAACAGTAATACTAACTAATCAGTACTCAGTAACAGTAATACTAACTAATCAGTTCTCAGTGACAGTAATACTAACTAATCAGCTCTCAGTAGCAGTAATACTAACTAATCAGTTCTCAGTAACAGTAATACTAACTAATCAGTTCTCAGTAACAGAAATACTAACTAATCAGTACTCAGTAGCAGTAATACTAACTAATCAGCTCTCAGTAACAGTATTACTAACCAATCAGCTCTCAGTAACAGTAATACTAACTAATCAGTACTCAGTATCAGTAATACTAACTAATCAGTACTCAGTAACAGTAATACTAACCAGTCAGCTCTCAGTAACAGTAATACTAACTAATCAGTTCTCAGTAACAGTAATACTAACCAATCAGCTCTCAGTAACAGTAATACTAACTAATCAGCTCTCAGTAACAGAAATACTAACTAATCAGTACTCAGTAACAGTAATACTAACCAATCAGCTCTCAGTAACAGTAATGCTAACTAATCAGTACTCAGTAACAGTAATACTAACCAATCAGCTCTCAGTAACAGTAATACTAACTAATCAGCTCTCAGTAACAGTAATACTAACTAATCAGCTCTCAGTAGCAGTAATACTAACTAATCAGTTCTCAGTAACAGTAATACTAACCAATCAGCTCTCAGTAACAGTAATACTAACTAATCAGCTCTCAGTAACAGTAATACTAACTAATCAGCTCTCAGTAGCAGTAATACTAACTAATCAGTTCTCAGTAACAGTAATACTAACCAATCAGCTCTCAGTAACAGTAATACTAACTAATCAGCTCTCAGTAACAGTAATACTAACTAATCAGTTCTCAGTAACAGTAATACTAACCAATCAGCTCTCAGTAACAGTAATACTAACTAATCAGCTCTCAGTAACAGTAATACTAACTAATCAGTACTCAGTAACAGTAATACTAACTAATCAGCTCTCAGTAACAGTAATACTAACTAATCAGCTCTCGGTAACAGTAATACTAACCAATCAGCTCTCAGTAACAGTAATACTAACTAATCAGTACTTAGTAACAGTAATACTAACTAATCAGCTCTCAGTAGCAGTAATACTAACTAATCAGCTCTCAGTAACAGTAATAATAACTAATCAGCTCTCAGTAGCAGTAATACTAACCAATCAGCTCTCAGTATCAGTAATACTAACTAATCAGCTCTCAGTAACAGTAATACTAACCAATCAGCTCTCAGTAACAGTAATACTAACTAATCAGCTCTCAGTAACAGTAATACTAACTAATCAGCTCTCAGTAGCAGTAATACTAACTAATCAGTACTCAGTAACAGTAATACTAACTAATCAGTTCTCAGTAACAGTAATACTAACCAATCAGCTCTCAGTAACAGTAATACTAACTAATCAGCTCTCAGTAACAGTAATACTAACTAATCAGTACTCAGTAACAGTAATACTAACTAATCAGCTCTCAGTAACAGTAATACTAACTAATCAGCTCTCGGTAACAGTAATACTAACCAATCAGCTCTCAGTAACAGTAATACTAACTAATCAGTACTTAGTAACAGTAATACTAACTAATCAGCTCTCAGTAGCAGTAATACTAACTAATCAGTTCTCAGTAACAGTAATAATAACTAATCAGCTCTCAGTAGCAGTAATACTAACCAATCAGCTCTCAGTATCAGTAATACTAACTAATCAGCTCTCAGTAACAGTAATACTAACTAATCAGTTCTCAGTAACAGTAATACTAACTAATCAGTTCTCAGTAACAGTGATACTAACTAATCAGTACTCAGTAACAGTAATACTAACTAATCAGTTCTCAGTAACAGTAATACTAACCAATCAGCTCTCAGTAACAGTAATACTAACCAATCAGTTCTCAGTAACAGTAATACTAACCAATCAGTTCTCAGTAACAGTAATACTAACCAATCAGCTCTCAGTAACAGTAATACTAACTAATCAGCTCTCAGTAAAAGTAATACTAACTAATCAGTACTCAGTAGCAGTAATAGTAACTAATCAGCTCTCAGTAACAGTAATACTAACTATTCAGTTTTCAGTAACAGTTATACTAACTAATCAGCTCTCAGTAACAGTAATACTAACTAATCAGTTCTCAGTAACAGTAATACTAACCAATCAGTTCTCAGTAGAAGTAATACTAACTAATCAGCTCTCAGTAACAGTAATACAAACCAATCAGCTCTCAGTAACAGTAATACTAACTAATCAGTTCTCAGTAACAGTAATACTAACTAATCAGCTCTCAGTAGCAGTAATACTAACTAATCAGTTCTCAGTAACAGTAATACTAACTAATCAGTACTCAGTAACAGTAATACTAACTAATCAGCTCTCAGTAACAGTAATACTAACTAACCAGTACTCAGTAACAGTAATACTAACTAATCAGCTCTCAGTAGCAGTAATACTAACTAATCAGCTCTCAGTAACAGTAATACTAACTAATCAGTACTCAGTAACAGTAATACTAACTAATCAGCTCTCAGTAGCAGTAATACTAACTAATCAGTACTCAGTAACAGTAATACTAACTAATCAGTTCTCAGTAACAGTAATACTAACTAATCAGCTCTCAGTAACAGTAATACTAACCAATCAGCTCTCAGTAACAGTAATACTAACTAATCAGTACTCAGTAACAGTAATACTAACTAATCAGCTCTCAGTAGCAGTAATACTAACCAATCAGCTCTCAGTAGCAGTAATACTAACTAATCAGTTCTCAGTAACAGTAATAATAACTAATCAGCTCTCAGTATCAGTAATACTAACCAATCAGCTCTCAGTATCAGTAATACTAATTAATCAGCTCTCAGTAACAGTAATACTAACTAATCAGCTCTCAGTATCAGTAATACTAACTAATCAGTTCTCAGTAACAGTAATACTAACTAATCAGTTCTCAGTAACAGTGATACTAACTAATCAGTACTCAGTAACAGTAATACTAACTAATCAGTTCTCAGTAACAGTAATACTAACCAATCAGCTCTCAGTAACAGTAATACTAACCAATCAGTTCTCAGTAACAGTAATACTAACCAATCAGCTCTCAGTAACAGTAATACTAACCAATCAGTTCTCAGTAACAGTAATACTAACCAATCAGCTCTCAGTAACAGTAATACTAACTAATCAGCCCTCAGTAACAGTAATACAAACCAATCAGCTCTCAGTAACAGTAATACTAACCAATCAGTACTCAGTAACAGTAATACTAACCAATCAGCTCTCAGTAACAGTAATACTAACTAATCAGTACTCAGTAGCAGTAATAGTAACTAATCAGCTCTCAGTAACAGTAATACTAACTAATCAGCTCTCAGTAGCAGTAATACTAACTAATCAGCTCTCAGTAACAGTAATACTAACTAATCAGCTCTCAGTAACAGTAATACTAACCAATCAGCTCTCAGTAACAGTAATACTAACTAATCAGTACTCAGTAGCAGTAATAGTAACTAATCAGCTCTCAGTAACAGTAATACTAACTAATCAGTTCTCAGTAACAGTTATACTAACTAATCAGCTCTCAGTAACAGTAATACTAACTAATCAGTACTCAGTAACAGTAATACTAACCAATCAGTTCTCAGTAGAAGTAATACTAACTAATCAGCTCTCAGTAACAGTAATACTAACTAATCAGCTCTCAGTAACAGTAATACTAACTAATCAGTTCTCAGTAACAGTAATACTAACTAATCAGCTCTCAGTAACAGTAATACTAACTAATCAGCTCTCAGTAACAGTAATACAAACCAATCAGCTCTCAGTAACAGTAATACTAACTAATCAGTTCTCAGTAACAGTAATTCTAACTAATCAGCTCTCAGTAGCAGTAATACTAACTAATCAGTTCTCAGTAACAGTAATACTAACTAATCAGTACTCAGTAACAGTAATACTAACTAATCAGCTCTCAGTAGCAATAATACTAACTAATCAGTTCTCAGTATCAGTAATACTAACTAATCAGCTCTCAGTAACAGTAATACTAACTAATCAGTACTCAGTAACAGTAATACTAACTAATCAGCTCTCAGTAGCAGTAATACTAACTAATCAGCTCTCAGTAACAGTAATACTAACTAATCAGCTCTCAGTAGCAGTAATACTAACTAATCAGCTCTCAGTATCAGTAATACTAACTAATCAGCTCTCAGTAACAGTAATACTAAATAATCAGTACTCAGTAACAGTAATACTAACTAATCAGCTCTCAGTAACAGTAATACTAACTAATCAGCTCTCAGTAGCAGTAATACTAACTAATCAATTCTCAGTAACAGTAATACTAACTTATCAGTACTCAGTAACAGTAATACTAACTAATCAGTTCTCAGTAACAGTAATACTAACTAATCAGCTCTCAGTAACAGTAATACTAACTAATCAGTACTCAGTAACAGTAATACTAACTAATCAGCTCTCAGTAACAGTAATACTAAATAATCAGTACTCAGTAACAGTAATACTAACTAATCAGCTCTCAGTAACAGTAATACTAACTAATCAGTACTCAGTAACAGTAATACTAACTAATCAGCTCTCAGTAACAGTAATACTAACTAATCAGTACTCAGTA
>CM038726.1:167500-172500 GCA_021613375.1 Megaleporinus macrocephalus
ACACACACACACACACACAACACTCACACACACACACAAACACACACACACACAAAACACACACACACTCTCACACACACAACACTCACACACAGACACACAACACACACACACACACACACACACAAAACACACACACAAAACACACAGACACACACTCTCACACACAAAACACAGACACACACAAAACACACATACACACACACTCTCTCACACACACACTCACACACACAACACTCACACTCTCTCACACACACACACACACAAAACACACACAACACACACACTCACACACACACAACACACACACACACACACAAAAAAAACACACACACACTCTCACACACAACACACACACAAAACACTCTCACACACACAACACACACACACACACACACTGTCACACACACACACTCACACACACAACACTCACAGATTCACACACAACACTCACACACACACTCTCTCACACACACACAACACTCACAGATTCACACACAACACTCACACACACACTCTCTCACACACACACAACACTCACACACACACAACACTCACACACTCATACTATACACATACACACAACACTCACACATACACACACACACACACAACACTTACACACTCTCTCTCACACACACACACACACACAAAACACTCACACACACACACACACACACACACTCTCACTCACACACACACACACACAGACAACACTCACACACACTGTCACACACACACACACATTCACACACAACACTCACACAGACACACACTCTCACACACACAACACTCACACACACAACACACACACACTGTCACACACACATACTGTCACAACACTCACACACAGTCACACACACACAACACTCACACACAGTCACACACACACTCTCACACACACAACACTCACACACACACTCACACACAACACTCACACACACTGTCACACACACACTCTCACACACAACACTCTCACACACACACACACACTCACACACAACACTCACACACACACAACACACACACACTCTCACACACACACACATACTCTCACACACAGCACTCACACACACACACTCTCACACACACAACACACACACACACACACACACACACACACACATTCTCACACACACACAACACTCACACACTCACACACACAGCACTCACACACACTTTCACTCACACACACACACACAGCACTCACACACAAACACTTACACACAGAAACACACACACACACACACACACACACACACACACACACACACACACACACACACAGAAACACACACTCAACACACTCAACACAACACACAGACACACTGTCTTACACACACATACACACACAGAAACACACTCAACACAAAACAGAAATACATGTGACTGTGACACACACACACACACACACACACACACACTGACCCTCTGATAATGATACAGTATCAGATATAAGGTGAGATGTTATGATGAGTAGAAACTCTCCTGGTTCCAGAAACTTCTGTCTAGAGTAAACACTCTCCTGTACAATCACTGTCTGAAGACACACACTTACACACTCTCACACACACACACTTACACACACACACACTTACACACATACAGACACACACACAGAAACTCACAGAAACACACACTCAGAGTAAACACTCTCCTGTACAGTCACTGTTCTGGGGACACACACTTACACACTCTCACACACACACACTTACACACACACTTATACACATACAGACACACACACACACACAGAAACTCACAGAAACACACAAACAGAGTAAACACTCTCCTGTACAGTCACTGTTCTGGGGACAGTGACAGTGAGAGAGTGAGTGAAGGTGAAATGGTCCTCTCTCTCTCTCACTCTCAGGTGTTCCGGGACTCGGAGAAGGAGGACATGGAGCTGTTGCCGAAGGAGGTTGTGCAGGAAGTGGGTGAGTATCTGCTGCTGATGTGGAGATGGTGTGTGTGGAGATGGTGATGTGGAGATGGTGTGTGTGGAGATGGTGATGTGGAGATGGTGTGTGTGGAGATGGTGATGTGGAGATGGTGATGTGGAGATGGTGTGTGTGGAGATGATGGTGATGTGGAGATGATGGTGATGTGGAGATGGAGATGTGGAGATGGTGTGTGTGGAGATGGTGATGTGGAGATGGTGATGTGGAGATGGTGTGTGTGGAGATGGTGATGTGGAGATGGTGATATGGAGATGGTGTGTGTGGAGATGGTGATGTGGAGATGGTGATGTGGAGATGGTGTGTGTGGAGATGGTGATGTGGAGATGGAGATGTGGAGATGGTGTGTGTGGAGATGGAGATGTGGAGATGGTGTGTGTGGAGATGGTGTGTGTGGAGATGGTGATGTGGAGATGGTGATGTGGAGATGGAGATGTGGAGATGCTGTGGTGTGGAGATGGTGTGTGTGGAGATGGTGATGTGGAGATGGTGTGTGTGGAGAGTGTGATGTGGAGATGATGGTGATGTGGAGATGATGATGTGGAGATGGTGATGTGGAGATGGTGATGTGGAGATGATGGAGATGTGGAGATGGTGATGTGGAGATGATGTAGATGTGGAAATGTTGATGTGGAGATAATGGAGATGTGGAGATGTTGATGTGGAGATGATGGAGATGTGGAGATGATGTGTGTGGAGATGGTGATGTGGAGATGTGGAGATGATGTGTGTGGAGATGATGTGTGTGGAGATGATGTTGATGTGGAGATGATGTGTGGAGATGATGTTGATGTGGAGATGATGTGTGTGGAGATGATGTTGATGTGGAGATGATGTTGATGTGGAGATGATGTGGAGATAGTGGAAAGCTGTGAGATGTTCTGCAGTAGCTGGGTGTTGGAGCTGTGGAGGTGTATTGGGTTCTGGTGTTCTAGAGTAGCTGTGAGAACTAGAGAACCGGGTTCTGACGGCTCTGCTCGTTACCGTCTGCAGGGAAGGACGTGACGTACGTGTGTCCGTTCGTTGGAGCTCTGAGAGGAACTCTAACCGTCACCACCTACCGGCTGTTCTTCAGAGCTGTTAACAGGGTAACCCACCGCACCGCACACGCCGCCTCAGCACCGCACACGCCGCCTCAGCACCGCACACAGCACCACACACCGCCTCAGCACCGCACACACCGCCTCAGCACCGCACACGCCGCCTCAGCACCGCACACGCCGCCTCAGCACCGCACACAGCACCACACACCGCCTCAGCACCGCACACACCGCCTCAGCACCGCACACGCCGCCTCAGCACCGCACACACCGCCTCAGCACCGCACACCACCGTCTCAGCACCGCACACAGCACCACACACCGCCTCAGCACCGCACACCACCGCCTCAGCACCGCACATCACCGCCTCAGCACCACACACCGCCTCAGCACCGCACACGCCGCCTCAGCACCGCACACCACCGTCTCAGCACCGCACACCACCGTCTCAGCACCGCACACAGCACCACACACCGCCTCAGCACCGCACACGCCGCCTCAGCACCGCACACGGCGCCTCAGCACCGCACACCACCGTCTCAGCACCGCACACCACCGTCTCAGCACCGCACACAGCACCACACACCGCCTCAGCACCGCACACACCGCCTCAGCACCGCACACCACCTCAGCACCGCACACCACCACCTCAGCACCGCACACAGCACCACACACCGCCTCAGCACCGCACACCACCGCCTCAGCACCACACACCGCCTCAGCACCGCACACCACCGCCTCAGCACCACACACACCGCCTCAGCACCGCACACCACCGCCTCAGCACCACACACACCGCCTCAGCACCACACACACCACCTCAGCACCGCACACACCACCTCAGCACCGCACACCACCGCCTCAGCACCACACACCGCCTCAGCACCGCACACCACCGCCTCAGCACCGCACACACCGCCTCAGCACCGCACACGCCGCCTCAGCACCGCACACCACCTCAGCACCGCACACCACCACCTCAGCACCGCACACAGCACCACACACCGCCTCAGCACCGCACACCACCGCCTCAGCACCGCACACACCGCCTCAGCACCGCACACGCCGCCTCAGCACCGCACACCACCTCAGCACCGCACACCACCACCTCAGCACCGCACACAGCACCACACACCGCCTCAGCACCGCACACACCGCCTCAGCACCGCACACACCGCCTCAGCACCGCACACCACCTCAGCACCGCACACCACCACCTCAGCACCGCACACAGCACCACACACCGCCTCAGCACCGCACACACCGCCTCAGCACCGCACACCACCTCAGCACCGCACACCACCTCAGCACCGCACACAGCACCGCACACACCGCCTCAGCACCGCACACAGCGCCTCAGCACCGCACACAGCACCTCAGCACCACACACATCACCTCAGCACCGCACACACCACCTCAGCACCGCACACCACCGCCTCAGCACCACACACCGCCTCAGCACCGCATACCACCGCCTCAGCACCGCATACCACCGCCTCAGCACCACACACACCGCCTCAGCACCGCACACCACCGCCTCAGCACCACACACCGCCTCAGCACCGCACACCACCGCCACAGCACCGCACACCACCACCTCAGCACCGCACACCACCGCCTCAGCACCACACACAGCACCTCAGCACCGCACACCACCGCCTCAGCACCACCTACCGGCTGTTCTTCAGAGCTGTTAACAGGGTAACCCACCGCACACACCGCCTCAGCACCGCACACGCCGCCTCAGCACCGCACACCACCGTCTCAGCACCGCACACCACCGCCTCAGCACCACACACACTGCCTCAGCACCGCACACCACTGCCTCAGCACCACACACACTGCCTCAGCACCGCACACCACCGCCTCAGCACCACACACCGCCTCAGCACCGCACACCACCACCTCAGCACCACACACCGCCTCAGCACCGCACACCACCACCTCAGCACCGCACACCACCGCCTCAGCACCGCACACAGCACCTCAGCACCGCACACCA
>CM038726.1:185000-197500 GCA_021613375.1 Megaleporinus macrocephalus
TCTGTATATTGTTTGTGTGTGTATATAATATCTGTATATAGTGTTTGTGTGTATATAATGTCTGTATATAGTGTTTGTGTGTATATAATATCTGTATATTGTTTGTGTGTGTATATAATATCTGTATATAGTGTGTGTATATAATATCTATGTTGTTTGTGTGTGTGTGTGTGTGTGTGTGTGTGTATAATATCTGTATATTGTTTGTGTGTGTGTATAATATCTGTATATTGTTTGTGTGTATATAATATCTGTATATTGTTTGTGTGTGTATATAATATCTGTATATAGTGTGTGTATATAATATCTATGTTGTTTGTGTGTGTGTGTGTGTGTGTATAATATCTGTATATTGTTTGTGTGTGTATAATATCTGTATATTGTTTGTGTGTATATAATATCTGTATATTGTGTGTGTATATAATATCTGTATATTGTTTGTGTGTATATAATATCTGTATATTGTTTGTGTGTGTATATAATATCTGTATATAGTGTGTGTATATAATATCTGTATGTTGTTTGTGTGTGTATATAATATCTGTATATAGTGTGTATATAATATCTGTGTTGTTTGTGTGTGTGTGTATAATATCTGTATGTTGTTTGTGTGTGTGTGTGTATAATATCTGTATATTGTTTGTGTGTGTATATAATATCTGTATATTGTGTGTGTATATAATATCTGTATATTGTTTGTGTGTGTATATAATATCTGTATATAGTGTGTGTATATAATATCTGTATGTTGTTTGTGTGTGTATATAATATCTGTATATAGTGTGTATATAATATCTGTGTTGTTTGTGTGTGTGTGTATAATATCTGTATGTTGTTTGTGTGTGTGTGTGTATAATATCTATATATTGTTTGTGTGTGTATATATCTGTATGTAGTGTGTGTGTATAATATCTGTATATTGTTTGTGTGTGTGTATATAATATCTGTATATATTGTTTGTGTGTGTATATATCTGTATGTAGTGTGTGTATAATATCTGCATATTGTGTTTGTGTGTGTGTATAATATCTGCATATTGTGTTTGTGTGTGTATATAATATCTGTATATAGTGTGTGTGTATATAATATCTGTATGTATTGTTTGTGTGTGTATAATATCTGTATATTGTTTTTGTGTGTGTATATAATATCTATATGGTGTGTGTATAATATCTGTATATTGTTTGTGTGTGTTTAATATCTGTATATAATGTGTGTATATAATTTTTGTGTATGTATAAGGTGTGTGTGTTTGTGTATATAATGTGTGTTTTTGTGTATATAATGTGTGTGTTTTTGTGTATAATGTGTGTGTTTGTGTGTATATAATGTGTATGGTTTTGTGTGTATATAATGTGTATGTTTTTGTGTGCATATAATGTGTGTGTATATGTTTGTGTGTGTATAATGTGTGTGTTTGTGTATATCATGTTTGTGTATATAATGTGTGTTTTTGTGTATATAGTGTGTGTTTTTGTGTATATAGTGTTTGTGTGTATATAATGTATGTTTTTGTGTATATAATGTGTATGTTTTGTGTGCATATAGTGTGTGTGTGTATATGTTTTGTGTATAATGTGTGTGTGTGTGTGTATGTGTGTGTGTGTATATCATGTGTGTGTTTGTGTATATAATGTTTGTGTGTATATGTGTGTGTATATAGTTTGGGTGTATATGATGTGTGTGTTTGTGTATATAATGTGCGTGTTTGTGTGTAATGTTTGTGTGTGTTTGTGTGTATATAATGTGTATGTTTGTTGATATAATGTGTGTTTGTGTGTATATAATGTGTCTGTTTGTGTATATATTGTGTGTGTTTGTGTGTATATAATTTGTGTGTTTGTGTATATAGTTTGTGTATATAATGTTTGTGTGTATATGTTTGTGTATATAATGTTTGTGTATATCATGTGTGTTTGTGTATATAATGTGTGTGTTTGTGTGTATATAATGTGTGTTTGTGTGTATATAATGTGTGTGTTTGTGTATATAATGTTTCTGTGGATATAATGTTTGTGTATATCATGTGTGTGTTTGTGTGTATATAATGTGTGTTTGTGTGTATATAATGTGTGTGTTTGTGTGTATATAATGTGTGTGTTTGTGTGTATATAATGTGTGTGTTTGTGTGTGTATAATGTGTGTGTTTGTGTATATAATGTTTGTGTGTATGTTTGTGTATATAATGTTTGTGTATATAATGTGTGTGTATAATGTTTGTGTATATCATGTGTGTGTTTGTGTGTATATAATGTGTGTGTTTGTGTGTATATAATGTGTGTGTATAATGTTTGTGTATATCATGTGTGTGTTTGTGTGTATATAATGTGTGTGTTTGTGTATATCATGTGTGTGTTTGTGTGTAAATAATATTTGTGTGTATATAATGTGTGTTTGTGTGTATATGTGTGTTTGTGTGTGTATAATGTGCGTTTGTGTGTATATAATGTGTGTGTTTGTGTATATAATGTTTGTGTGTATATGTTTGTGTATATAATGTTTGTGTATATCATGTGTGTGTTTGTGTATATCATGTGTGTGTTTGTGTGTATATAATGTTTGTGTGTATATAATGTGTGTGTTTGTGTGTAAATAATGTTTGTGTGTATATAATGTGTGTGTTTGTGTGTATATAATGTGTGTGTGTATATGTTTGTGTATATAATGTTTGTGTATATAATGTTTGTGTGTATATGTTTGTGTATAATGTTTGTGTATATCATGTGTGTGTTTGTGTATATATTGTGTGTGTTTGTGTGTATATGTTTGTGTGTATATGTTTGTGTGTATCATGTGTGTGTTTGTGTATATCATGTGTGTGTTTGTGTATATATTGTGTGTTTGTGTGTATATAATGTTTGTGTGTATATGTTTGTGTATAATGTTTGTGTATATCATGTGTGTGTTTGTGTATATATTGTGTGTGTTTGTGTGTATATAATGTTTGTGTATATAATGTTTGTGTGTATATGTTTGTGTGTATATGTTTGTGTATATAATGTTTGTGTATATCATGTGTGAGTTTGAGTATATATTGTGTGTGTTTGTGTGTATATAATGTTTGTGTGTATATATGAATACGTGTGTAGGGTCTGCCCAATGAGAGCTGGAGGATCTCTAAGGTGAACGATCACTACGAACTGTGCGACTCGTATCCCGCCGCGCTAGTTGTCCCGGTAACCATCACTGACGACGAGCTGCGACGAGTCGCCGCCTTCAGGGCCAAAGGTCGCATTCCGGTCAGTGACATCATCACAAGTTCATGTGTGTGTTTAATGATGTGGGCGGGATTAGAACTGGGGCTCCTGCTGTGTTAGCGCTAATGCTAAGTAGGTTAGCTGCAGTTAGTACAATCCTAAACTTCGTCAGGAACTGAATTTATTTAGTACGTACTGTGTTTTACTAAGATTACAGTGTAGTACTCTAGTGTGTAGTATAGTACTGTAGTGTGTAGTATAGTACTGTAGTGTGTAGTGTAGTACTCTAGTGTGTAGTATAGTACTCTAGTGTGTAGTATAGTACTGTAGTGTGTAGTATAGTACTGTAGTGTGTAGTGTAGTACTCTAGTGTGTAGTATAGTACTCTAGTGTATAGTGTAGTACTCTAGTGTGTAGTATAGTACTATAGTGTGTAGTATAGTACTGTAGTGTGTAGTAAAGTACTGTAGTGTGTAGTGTAGTACTGTAGTGTGTAGTATAGTACTATAGTGTGTAGTATAGTACTGTAGTGTGTAGTATAGTACTCTAGTGTGTAGTATAGTACTATAGTGTGTAGTATAGTACTATAGTGTGTAGTATAGTACTGTAGTGTGTAGTAAAGTACTGTAGTGTGTAGTGTAGTACTGTAGTGTTTAGTATAGTACTCTAGTGTGTAGTATAGTACTATAGTGTGTAGTATAGTACTGTAGTGTGTAGTAAAGTACTGTAGTGTGTAGTGTAGTACTGTAGTGTGTAGTACAGTAGTATAGTGTGTAGTAAAGTACTGTAGTGTGTAGTATAGTACTAAAGTGTGTAGTATAGTACTCTAGTGTGTAGTAAAGTACTGTAGTGTGTAGTGTAGTACTGTAGTGTGTAGTACAGTAGTATAGTGTGTTGTATAGTACTCTAGTGTGTAGTATAGTACTAAAGTGTGTAGTATAGTACTCTAGTGTGTAGTATAGTACTATAGTGTGTAGTATAGTACTCTAGTGTGTAGTAAAGTACTCTAGTGTGTAGTGTAGTACTGTAATGTGTAGTACAGTAGTATAGTGTGTAGTATAGTACTGTAGCGTGTAGTATTGTACTGTAGTGTGTAGTATAGTACTGTAGTCTGTAGTACAGTAGTATAGTGTGTAGTACAGTACTGTAGCGTGTAGTATAGTACTGTAGTGTGTAGTATAGTACTGTAGTGTGTAGTACAGTAGTGTAGTGTGTAGTATAGTACTGTAGTGTGTAGTGTAGTACTGTAGTGTGTAGTACAGTAGTATAGTGTGTAGTATAGTACTGTAGCGTGTAGTATTGTGCTGTAGTGTGTAGTATAGTACTGTAGTCTGTAGTACAGTAGTATAGTGTGTAGTGCAGTACTGTAGCGTGTATTATAGTACTGTAGTGTGTAGTATAGTACTGTAGTGTGTAGTATAGTACTGTAGTGTGTAGTACAGTAGTATAGTGTGTAGTGTAGTACTGTAGTGTGTAGTACAGTAGTATAGTGTGTAGAACAGTACCGTAGCATGTAGTATAGTACTGTAGTGTGTAGTGTAGTACTGTAGTGTGTAGTGTAGTACTGTAGTGTGTAGTATAGTACTGTAGTGTGTAGTACAGTAGTATAGTGTGTAGTGTAGTACTGTAGTGTGTAGTATAGTGTGTAGTGTAGTACTGTAGTGTGTATTATAGTACTGTAGTGTGTAGTATAGTACTGTAGTGTGTAGTACAGTAGTATGGTGTGTAGAACAGTACCGTAGCATGTAGTATAGTACTGTAGTGTGTAGTGTAGTACTGTAGTGTACAGTGTAGTACTGTAGCGTGTAGTATAGTACTGTAGCGTGTAGTATAGTACTGTAGTGTGTAGTATAGTACTGTAGTGTGTAGTACAGTAGTATAGTGTGTAGTATAGTACTGTAGTGTGTAGTATAGTACTGTAGTGTGTAGTACAGTAGTATAGTGTGTAGTATAGTACTGTAGTGTGTAGTATAGTACTGTAGTGTGTAGTATAGTACTGTAGTGTGTAGTGTAGTTCTGTGGTGTGTAGTGTAGTACTGTAGTGTGTAGTGTAGTACTGTAGTGTGTAGTGTAGTACTCTGGTGTGTAGTATAGTACTGTGGTGTGTAGTATAGTACTGAAGTGTTAGTCTAGTACTGTGGTGTGTAGTCTAGTACTGTAGTGTGTAGTATAGTACTGTAGTGTGTAGTATAGTACTGTAGTGTGTAGTATAGTACTGTAGTGTGTAGTATAGTACTCTAGTGTGTAGTATAGTACTGTAGTGTGTAGTATAGTACTGAAGTGTTAATCTATTACTGTAGTGTGTAGTATAGTACTGTACTGTGTAGTATAGTACTGTAGTGTGTAGTATAGTACTGTATTGTGTAGTATAGTACTGTATTGTGTAGTATAGTACTGTAGTGTGTAGTATAGTGTGTAGTGTGTAGTATAGTACTGTAGTGTGTAGTATAGTACTGTAGTGTGTAGTGTAGTACTGTAGTGTGCAGTGTAGTACTGTAGCGTGTAGTATAGTACTGTAGCGTGTAGTATAGTACTGTAGCGTGTAGTATAGTACTGTAGCGTGTAGTACAGTAGTATAGTGTGTAGTATAGTACTGTAGTGTGTAGTATAGTACTGTAGTGTGTAGTATAGTACTGTAGTGTGTAGTACAGTAGTATAGTGTGTAGTGTAGTACTGTAGAGTGTAGTATACTACTGTAGTGTGTAGTATAGTACTGTAGTGTTTAGTACAGTAGTATAGTGTGTAGTATAGCACTGTAGTGTGTAGTGTAGTACTGTAGTGTGTAGTATAGTACTGTGGTGTGTAGTATAGTACTGTAGTGTGTAGTATAGTACTCTAGTGTGTAGTACAGTAGTATAGTGTGTAGTATAGTACTCTAGTGTGTAGTATAGTACTGTAGTGTGTAGTGTAGTACTGTGGTGTGTAGTGTAGTACTGTGGTGTGTAGTGTAGTACTGTAGTGTGTAGTGTAGTACTGTGGTGTGTAGTGTAGTACTGTGGTGTGTAGTATAGTACTGTAGTGTGTAGTATAGTACTCTAGTGTGTAGTACAGTAGTATAGTGTGTAGTATAGTACTCTAGTGTGTAGTGTAGTACTGTAGTGTGTAGTGTAGTACTGTAGTGTGTAGTGTAGTACTGTGGTGTGTAGTGTAGTACTGTGGTGTGTAGTATAGTACTGTAGTGTGTAGTATAGTACTCTAGTGTGTAGTACAGTAGTATAGTGTGTAGTATAGTACTCTAGTGTGTAGTGTAGTACTGTAGTGTGTAGTGTAGTACTGTAGTGTGTAGTGTAGTACTGTGGTGTGTAGTATAGTACTGTGGTGTGTAGTATAGTACTGTAGTGTGTAGTATAGTACTGAAGTGTTAGTCTAGTACTGTGGTGTGTAGTCTAGTACTGTAGTGTGTAGTATAGTACTCTAGTGTGTAGTATAGTACTGTAGTGTGTAGTATAGTACTGAAGTGTTAGTCTAGTACTGTAGTGTGTAGTATAGTACTGTAGTGTGTAGTATAGTACTGTATTGCATAGTATAGTACTGTAGTGTGTAGTGTAGTACTGTAGTGTGTAGTATAGTACTCTAGTATGTAGTGTAGTACTGTAGTGTGTAGTATAGTACTGTAGTGTGTAGTATAGTACTCTAGTGTGTAGTGTAGTACTCCAGTGTGTAGTGTAGTACTGTAGTGTGTAGTATAGTACTCTAGTGTGTAGTGTAGTACTGTAGTGTGTAGTATAGTACTGTAGTGTGTAGTATAGTACTGTAGTGTGTAGTGTAGTACTGTAGTGTGTAGTATAGTACTGTAGTGTGTAGTATAGTACTCTAGTGTGTAGTATAGTACTGTAGTGTGTAGTATAGTACTGTAGTATGTAGTGTAGTACTGAAGTGTTAAGTCTAGTACTGTAGCGTACTAGCATGTAGCCGGTGTGTTACCTCAGTGAGTAACATGAGCTTGTAGTTAGCGAGTTAGCTCTGAATATGATCCCAGGTTTGCTTCAGTGTCTGTAAGTGTGTGAGGTTCTGACCCGGTTCTCTCTCTCTGTGTGTGCTGTGAGTGTGTGAGGTTCTGACCCGGTTCTCTCTCTCTGTGTGCTGTGAGGTTCTGACCCGGTTCTCTGGCCCGGTTCTCTCTCTGTGTGCTGCAGGTGTTGTCGTGGCTCCACCCTGAGAGCCAGGCGGCGGTGGTCCGGTGCAGTCAGCCGATGAGTGGTGTTGGGGGGAAGCGCTGTAAAGACGATGAGAAGCTCCTGCAGGCCGTCATGGACGCTAACGCTCAGTCACACAAGCTCTTCATCTTCGACGCCAGACCCAGCGTCAACGCCGCCGCCAACAAGGTGATCATCTCGTTAATGATCAATTAATCAATTAATCAATTAGCGTTACTCCTCTGACACTCCCACCCACTCCAGTCCAACGTCCCTCAGAGCCCTACCAGCACCAGCGCGTAAGGTTCCTCCTCCTCACGCGGAGACCAGGAGTCTCGGCCCGCCAGTCCTCCCAGAGCTGCTTCAGCTCCACCTGAGGTTCTGGATGAAGGTCTGATACCACCACCACCTCCGCAGCAGGGATGAGCTCCTCATGCTGGAATGCAGCCAAACATAACAATAAAGATCCGTTTACACATTCCTCTGGACCGTCCAGGTGGTCTGTAGGAAATGTTCTTCCTGGACAGTGGTGGAATACATACTATTCCTGTCCAGGTGGTGAACCCATGAGCTCTGTAGACTGTGGGTTCTTAGATGTTCCTCTGAGGTTCTTTGTGATCTCCCAGAAGGTCAGTCTTGGGGTCGTTCTTGTTGGATGACCACTCCAGTAAAGAAAGCTGTGGTGGTGAGTCTTCTCCATGTATACACCATCCACTGGATCAGTGAAGTTCAACCTCAGGAACGGTTCTGGAAGCTCAGTCTAATGGTCCTAGTGAGCTCCTGTGATGGAGACGGCCGTGTGAGGTAACGTCCAGACAGGTTGAGGGTTTATGCGCTGCCCCCTATCGCCTCCTGGAGCAGGCTGGGGGTTCTGTTGTGAGTGGGTGAAGTTCTGATCAGAGGTCTTCAGGTTCTGCTGGTGTGTTGGTGTGCAGATGAAAGGCGGCGGGTGTGAAAGTGAAGACGCCTACCAGAACGCCGAGCTGGTCTTCCTGGACATCCACAACATCCACGTGATGCGCGAGTCGCTGCGCAAGCTGAAGGAGGTGGTTTACCCCAACATCGAGGAGTCCCATTGGCTGTCCAGCCTGGAGTCCACCCACTGGCTGGAGCACATCAAGGTGAGGAGAACACGCCCACCCCTTCATACGAGCTCTCACTCCAACTCTCAGCTCCACCTTCAACTGCAGCAGCTCAGCTGTGATGCCGAGTCTGGAGCTGCTGCACTGTTTACGGTGGAGCTGAGAGTGGTGGTGATGACGGTGGGGATGGTAATGGGGATGGTAATGGTGATGATAATGATGAAGATAGTGGTGATGACGGTGATGAAGATGGTGGTGATGATGGTGATGAAGATTGTGATGGTGGTGATGAAGATTGTGATGGTGATGGTGATGAAGATGATGGTGATGGTGTTGATGATGGTAATGATGAAGATGGTGATGATGGTTATAATGAAGATGGGGATGGTGATGAAGATAGTGATGATGATGGTAATGGTGATGATTGTGACGGTGATTGTGATGGTGATTATAATGATGTTGAAGCTGATGGTGATGGTGATGATGATTGTGACGGTGATTGTGATGATGATGATGATGATGTTGAAGCTGATGGTGATGATGATGGTAATGGTGATGATGAAGATGGTGATGATGAAGATGATGAAGATGGTGGTGGTGATGATGATGATGGTGATGATTGTGACGGTGATTGTGATGGTAATGATGATGATGTTGAAGCTGATGGTGATGATGATGGTAATGGTGGTGATGATGATGGTGATGATGATTGTGATGGTGATGATGATGATGTTGAAGCTGATGGTGATGATGATGGTAATGGTGATGATGATGGTGATGATGGTTGTGATGATGAAGATGGTAATGATGGTTGTGATGGTGATGGTAATGGTGATGGTATTGATGAAGATGGTGATGATGATGGTAATGATGATTGTGACTGTGATTGTGATGGTAATGATGATGATGATGAAGCTGATGGTGATGAAGATGGTAATGGTGATGATGAAGATGGTGATGATGGTGATGATGAAGATGGTAATGATGGTTGTGATGGTGATGGTAATGGTGATGGTATTGATGAAGATGGTGATGATGATGGTAATGGTGATGATGATGGTAATGGTGATGATGAAGATGGTGATGATGGTTGTGAAGGTGATGGTAATGGTGATGGTATTGATGAAGATGGTGATGATGATGGTAATGGTGATGATGATGATGGTAATGGTGATGAAGATGGTGATGATGGTTGTGAAGGTGATGGTAATGGTGATGGTATTGATGAAGATGGTGATGATGATGGTAATGGTGATGATGATGGTAATGGTGATGATGAAGATGCTGATGATGGTTGTGATGGTGATGGTAATGGTGATGGTATTGATGAAGATGGTGATGATGGTTGTGAAGGTGATGGTAATGGTGATGGTATTGATGAAGATGGTGATGATGATGGTAATGGTGAGGATGAAGATGGTGATGATGGTTGTGATGGTGATGGTAATGGTGATGGTATTGATGAAGATGGTGATGATGATGGTAATGGTGATGATGAAGATGGCGATGATGATGGTGATGATTGTGACGGTGATTGTGATGGTGATGATGATGATGTTGAAGCTGATGGTGATGATGATGGTAATGGTGATGATGATGGTAATGGTGATGATGATGATGTTGAAGCTGATGGTGATGATGATGGTGATGATTGTGACGGTGATTTTGATGGTGATGATGATGATGATGTTGAAGCTGATGGTGATGATGATGGTAATGGTGATGATGAAGATGGTGATGATGAAGATGGTAATGATGGTTGTGATGGTGATGGTAATGGTGATGGTATTGATGAAGATGGTGATGATGATGGTAATGGTGATGATGAAGATGGTGATGATGATGATGGTGATGATTGTGACGGTGATTGTGATGGTGATGATGATGATGTTGAAGCTGATGGTGATGATGATGATGGTAATGGTGATGATGATGGTAATGGTGATGATGATGATGTTGAAGCTGATGGTGATGATGATGGTGATGATTGTGACGGTGATTGTGATGGTGATGATGATGATGTTGAAGCTGATGGTGATGATGATGGTAATGGTGATGATGGTTGTGAAGGTGATGGTAATGGTGATGGTATTGATGAAGATGGTGATGATGATGGTGATGATTGTGACGGTGATTGTGATGGTGATGATGATGATGTTGAAGCTGATGGTGATGATGATGGTAATGGTGATGATGATGGTAATGGTGATGATGAAGATGGTGATGATGATGGTAATGATTGTGACGGTGATTGTGATGGTGATGATGATGATGTTGAAGCTGATGGTGATGATGGTAATGGTGATGATGATGGTAATGGTGATGATGATGATGTTGAAGCTGATGGTGATGATGATGGTGATGATTGTGACGGTGATTGTGATGGTGATGATGATGATGATGTTGAAGCTGATGGTGATGATGATGGTAATGGTGATGATGAAGATGCTGATGATGGTTGTGATGGTGATGGTAATGGTGATGGTATTGATGAAGATGGTGATGATGATTGTAATGGTGATGATGATGGTAATGGTGATGATGAAGATGGTAATGATGGTTGTGATGGTGATGGTAATGGTGATGGTATTGATGAAGATGGTGATGATGATGGTAATGGTGATGATGAAGATGCTGTGTGCAGCTGATCCTGGCCGGTGCGTTAAGGATAGCAGATAAGGTGGAGTCTGGTAAGACCTCGGTGGTGGTCCACTGCAGTGACGGATGGGACCGAACGTCCCAGCTGACCTCGCTGAGCCTCATCATGCTGGACTCGCACTACAGAACCATCACCGGCTTCCAGAAGCTCATCGAGAAGGAGTGGATCAGCTTCGGACACCGATTCCAACAGGTGACCCTCAGAACCGGGCCGCGGGCTGACCAGTACATACTGGATTAGTAGTAGAGTGACCTGTAGAGTGACTTGTAGAGTAGTAGTAGTAGTAGTAACCTGTAGAGTAACCTGTAGAGTAGTACTAGTAACCAGTAGTAGTAGTAACCTGTAGAGTAGTAGTAGTAACCAGTAGTAGTAGTAGTAACCTGTAGAGTAACCTGTAGAGTAGTAACCTGTAGAGTAGTAGTAGTAGGAGTAACCTGTAGAGTAGTAGAGTAACCTGTAGACTAGTAAGTAGTAGTAGAGTAACCTGTAGAGTTGTAGAGTAACCTGTAGAGTAGTAGTAACCTGTAGAGTAGTAGTAGTAACTTGTAAAGTAGTAGTAGTAACCAGTAGTAGTACTAACCTTTAGAGTAATAGTAATAGAGTAACCTGTAGAGTAGTAGTAGTAGTAGTAGTAGTAGTGGTAGTAGAGTAACCTGTAGAGTAGTAGTAGTAGTAGAGTAACCTGTAGAGTAATCTGTAGACTAGTAGTAACCAGTAGTAGTAGAGTAACCTGTAGAGTAGTAGTAGTAGAGTAATCTGTAGACTAGTAGTAGTAGTAACCAGTAGTAGTAGTAGTAGTAGTAGTAGAGTAACCTGTAGAGTAGTAGTAGTAGAGTAATCTGTAGACTAGTAGTAGTAGTAACCAGTAGTAGTAGTAACCTGTAGAGTAGTAGTAGTAACCAGTAGTAGTAGTAGTAGTAACCTGTAGAGTAACCTGTAGAGTAGTAACCTGTAGACTAGTAGTAGGAGTAACCTGTAGAGTAGTAGAGTAACCTGTAGACTAGTAAGTAGTAGTAGTAGTAGAGTAACCTGTAGAGTAGTAGAGTAACCTGTAGAGTAGTAGTAACCTGTAGAGTAGTAGTAGTAACTTGTAAAGTAGTAGTAGTAACCAGTAGTAGTACTAACCTTTAGAGTAATAGTAATAGAGTAACCTGTAGAGTAGTAGTAGTAGTGGTAGTAGAGTAACCTGTAGAGTAGTAGTAGTAGTAGTAAAGTAACCTGTAGAGTAATCTGTAGACTAGTAGTAACCAGTAGTAGTAGAGTAACCTGTAGAGTAGTAGTAGTAGAGTAATCTGTAGACTAGTAGTAGTAGTAACCAGTAGTAGTAGTAGTAGAGTAACCTGTAGAGTAGTAGTAGTAGAGTAACCAGTAGTGGTAGTAGAGTAACCTGTAGTTGTTGTAGTAGTATCTTGTAGAGTAGTAGTAG
>CM038726.1:205000-207500 GCA_021613375.1 Megaleporinus macrocephalus
TGTAGCATTAACATCACCTTCACTGGAACTGAGGGTCCGAGCTCAAACCTATAAACCCCCCCAGACCATTATCCCCCCTCCTCCAAACTTCACTGTAGCATTAACATCACCTTCACTGGAACTGAAGGTTTGAGTCCAGACCCTGAGACACCCTCAGACCATTATCCCCCCTCCTCCAAACTTCACTGTAGCATTAACATCACCTTCACTGGAACTGAAGGTCTGAGTCCAGACCCTGAGACACCCTCAGACCATTATTCCCCCTCCTCCAAACTTTACTGTAGCATTAACATCACCTTCACTGGAACTGAGGGTCCGAGCTCAAACCTATAAACCCCCCCAGACCATTATCCCTCCTCCTCCAAACTTTACTGTAGCATTAACATCACCTTCACTGGAACTGAGGGTCCGAGCTCAAACCTATAAACCCCCCCAGACCATTATTCCCCCTCCTCCAAACTTTACTGTAGCATTAACATCACCTTCACTGGAACTGAGGGTCCGAGTCCAAACCCTAACCCCCCCCCAGACCATTATTCCCCCTCCTCCAAACTTTACTGTAGCATTAACATCACCTTCACTGGAACTGAGGGTCCGAGCTCAAACCCTAAAACCCCCCCAGACCATTATTCCCCCTCCTCCAAACTTTACTGTAGCATTAACATCACCTTCACTGGAACTGAGGGTCCGAGCTCAAACCTATAAACCCCCCCAGACCATTATTCCCCCTCCTCCAAACTTTACTGTAGCATTAACATCACCTTCACTGGAACTGAGGGTCCGAGCCCGAACCCTAAAACCCCCCCCAGACCATTATCCCCCCTCCACCAAACTTTACACATGTACATGAGTTTGTACACCTGTTATTAATGGGCGTGGCTGAAACACCTGTGTATAAGCTGTATCAGAGGTGTGTTTGGAGATGCTCTCCTCGTTAGTGATGTCGTATATGCTCCTCCCTCCGTGTGTAGGAGCTGGCCAAGCGGACCGTGTCTCTCTGGTCATTGGTCAACAGTCAGGGGGAGGAGTTTATCAACCCTCTGTACGTGCACTACCCCGCCCACGTCCTGCTGCCCTCTGTCTCCATCCGACACCTTCAGCTGTGGATCTCATACTACATCCGCTGGAACCCCCGCCTGAGACCACAGGTACTGTCCACTTTATCAGAAACACCACCTTACTTAAGGTCAGTGAAGGTCAGTGAAGGTCAGGAAAGGTCAGTAATGGTCAGTAAAGGTCAGTGCAGGTCAGAAATGGTCAGTAAAGGTCAGTAATGGTCAGTGAAGGTCAGTAATGGTCAGTGAAGGTCAGTAATGGACAGTAAAGGTCAGTGAAGGTCAGTAATGGTCAGTAATGGACAGTGAAGGTCAGTAATGGTCAGTGAAGGTCAGTGGTCAGTAATGGTCAGTAAAGGTCAGTAATGGTCAGTGAAGGTCAGTGATGGTCAGTGAAGGTCAGTGATGGTCGGTGAAGGTCAGTAATGGTCAGTGAAGGTCAGGAAAGGTCAGTGATGGTCAGTAATGGTCAGTGAAGGTCAGTGAAGGTCAGTAATGGTCAGTGAAGGTCAGTAAAGGTCAGTAAAGGTCAGTGAAAGTCAGTAATGGTCAGTGAAGGTCAGTAATGGTCAGTAAAGGTCAGTGAAGGTCAGTAATGGTCAGTGAAGGTCAGTGAAGGTCAGTGAAGGTCAGTAATGGTCAGTAAAGGTCAGTGAAGGTCAGTAATGGTCAGTGATGGTCGGTGAAGGTCAGTAATGGTCAGTGAAGGTCAGTAATGGTCAGTGAAGGTCAGTAATGGTCAGTAAAGGTCAGTGAAGGTCAGTAATGGTCAGTAAAGGTCAGTGAAGGTCAGTAATGGTCAGTGAAGGTCAGGAAAGGTCAGTGATGGTCAGTAATGGTCAGTGAAGGTCAGTGAAGGTCAGTAATGGTCAGTGAAGGTCAGTGAAGGTCAGTAATGGTCAGTGAAGGTCAGTAATGGTCAGTAATGGTCAGTGAAGGTCAGTGAAGGTCAGTGTGTCTGTGCTGATGTTGGCCTGTCTGTCCTCAGCAGCCGCTACACCAGCGCTATAAAGAGCTGTTGGCCAAACGGGCGGAGCTTCAGAAGAGGGTGGAGGAACTTCATCGGGAAGTAGCCAATCGGGCCTCAGCATCCTCAGAGAGGGCGGGGTCACCCACACGCTCTATCACTCCTGTACAAACCTTTGTCTGATTGGATAAGAGATGTACACCAGGGATGAACCTGATTGGACGGAATCTCCCCCCCCCCCCCCTCTCTCTCTCCATATATATATATATCTCCTTCTCTCTGTATCTCCGCCCCCCCCCCCCCCCTCTCTCTCTCTCTCTCTCTGTTCTCTCTCTCTCTCTCTCTCTGTCCTCTCTCTCTCTCTCTGTATCTCTCTCTCTCTCTCTTTGTATCTCTCTCTCTCTCTCTCTCTCTCTTTGTATCTCTCTCTCTCTCTCTCTCTCTCTGTCTATCTGTATCTCTCTCTCTATCTCTCTCT
>CM038726.1:212500-232500 GCA_021613375.1 Megaleporinus macrocephalus
AGTACACTGCAGTTCAGTACCCTGCAGTACATTTTAGTACACTGCGGTGAAGTTCAGTACACTACGGCACATTTGATGTTCAGTACACTGCAGTACAGTTCAGCACAGTTCAGTAAACTGCAGTAGAGTTCAGTACACTGCAGTACATTTCAGTACAGTTCAGTAAACTGCAGTTCAGTACACTGCAGTACAATTCAGTACACTGCAGTACAGTTCAATAAACTGCAGTTCAGTACACTGCAGTACAGTTCAATACAGGTCAGTACAGTTCAGTACACTGCAGTACAGTTAAATAAACTGCAGTTCAGTACACTGCAGTACAATTCAGTACACTGCAGTACAGTTCAATAAACTGCAGTTCAGTACACTGCAGTACAGTTCAATAAACTGCAGTGAAGTTCCATACACTGCAGTACAGGTCAGTACACTGTAGTACAGTTCAGTACACTGCAGTACAGTTAAATAAACTGCAGTTCAATACACTGCAGTACAGTTCAATACAGGTCAGTACACTGCAGTACAGTACACTGCAGTACAGTTAAATAAACTGCAGTTCAGTACACTGCAGTACAATTCAGTACACTGCAGTACAGTTCAATAAACTGCAGTTCAGTACACTGCAGTACAGTTCAATACAGGTCAGTACACTGCAGTACAGTTCAGTACACTGCAGTACAATTCATTACACTGCATTACAGTTCAATAATCTGCAGTGAAGTTCCATACACTGCAGTACAGGTCAGTACACTGCAGTACAGTTCAGTAAACTGCAGTACAGTTAAACTGCAGTTCAGTACACTGCAGTAAAGTTTAGTACACTGCGGTGAAGTTCAGTACACTACGGCACTGTACAGTACTCTGTAGTACAGTTCAATTCTGTTTAACACACTGTAGTACAGTTCAGTACAGTTCAGTACACTGCAGTTCAGTACCCTGCAGTACATTTTAGTACACTGCGGTGAAGTTCAGTACACTACGGCACATTTGATGTTCAGTACACTGCAGTACAGTTCAGCACAGTTCAGTAAACTGCAGTAGAGTTCAGTACACTGCAGTACATTTCAGTACAGTTCAGTAAACTGCAGTTCAGTACACTGCAGTACAATTCAGTACACTGCAGTACAGTTCAATAAACTGCAGTTCAGTACACTGCAGTACAGTTCAATACAGGTCAGTACAGTTCAGTACACTGCAGTACAGTTAAATAAACTGCAGTTCAGTACACTGCAGTACAATTCAGTACACTGCAGTACAGTTCAATAAACTGCAGTTCAGTACACTGCAGTACAGTTCAATAAACTGCAGTGAAGTTCCATACACTGCAGTACAGGTAAGTACACTGCAGTACAGTTCAGTACACTGCAGTACAGTTAAATAAACTGCAGTTCAGTACACTGCAGTACAGTTCAATACAGGTCAGTACACTGCAGTACAGTACACTGCAGTACAGTTAAATAAACTGCAGTTCAGTACACTGCAGTACAATTCAGTACACTGCAGTACAGTTCAATAAACTGCAGTTCAGTACACTGCAGTGCAGTTCAATACAGGTCAGTACACTGCAGTACAGTTCAGTACACTGCAGTACAATTCATTACACTGCATTACAGTTCAATAATCTGCAGTGAAGTTCCATACACTGCAGTACAGGTCAGTACACTGCAGTACAGTTCAGTAAACTGCAGTACAGTTAAACTGCAGTTCAGTACACTGCAGTAAAGTTTAGTACACTGCGGTGAAGTTCAGTACACTACGGCACTGTACAGTACTCTGTAGTACAGTTCAATTCTGTTTAACACACTGTAGTACAGTTCAGTACAGTTCAGTACACTGCAGTTCAGTACCCTGCAGTACATTTTAGTACACTGCGGTGAAGTTCAGTACACTACGGCACATTTGATGTTCAGTACACTGCAGTACAGTTCAGCACAGTTCAGTAAACTGCAGTAGAGTTCAGTACACTGCAGTACATTTCAGTACAGTTCAGTAAACTGCAGTTCAGTACACTGCAGTACAATTCAGTACACTGCAGTACAGTTCAATAAACTGCAGTTCAGTACACTGCAGTACAGTTCAATACAGGTCAGTACAGTTCAGTACACTGCAGTACAGTTAAATAAACTGCAGTTCAGTACACTGCAGTACAATTCAGTACACTGCAGTACAGTTCAATAAACTGCAGTTCAGTACACTGCAGTACAGTTCAATAAACTGCAGTGAAGTTCCATACACTGCAGTACAGGTAAGTACACTGCAGTACAGTTCAGTACACTGCAGTACAGTTAAATAAACTGCAGTTCAGTACACTGCAGTACAGTTCAATACAGGTCAGTACACTGCAGTACAGTACACTGCAGTACAGTTAAATAAACTGCAGTTCAGTACACTGCAGTACAATTCAGTACACTGCAGTACAGTTCAATAAACTGCAGTTCAGTACACTGCAGTGCAGTTCAATACAGGTCAGTACACTGCAGTACAGTTCAGTACACTGCAGTACAATTCATTACACTGCATTACAGTTCAATAATCTGCAGTGAAGTTCCATACACTGCAGTACAGGTCAGTACACTGCAGTACAGTTCAGTAAACTGCAGTACAGTTAAACTGCAGTTCAGTACACTGCAGTAAAGTTTAGTACACTGCGGTGAAGTTCAGTACACTACGGCACTGTACAGTACTCTGTAGTACAGTTCAATTCTGTTTAACACACTGGAGTACAGTTCAGTACAGTTCAGTACACTGCAGTTCAGTACCCTGCAGTACATTTTAGTACACTGCGGTGAAGTTCAGTACACTACGGCACATTTGATGTTCAGTACACTGCAGTACAGTTCAGCACAGTTCAGTAAACTGCAGTAGAGTTCAGTACACTGCAGTACATTTCAGTACAGTTCAGTAAACTGCAGTAGAGTTCAGTACACTGCAGTACAGTTCAGTACAGTTCAGTACACTGCAGTACAGTTCAGTACAGTTTAGTACTGTACAGTTCAGTACACTGCAGTACAGTTCAGTACACTGCAGTACAGTTCAGTACAGTTTAGTACACTACAGTTCAGTACACTGCAGTACAGTTCAGTACAGTTCAGTACATTGCAGTACAGTTCAGTACACTGCAGTACAGTTCAGTACACTGCAGTACAGTTCAGTACCGGACAGTTCAGTACACTGCAGTACAGTTCAGTACAGTTCAGTACATTGCAGTACAGTTCAGTACACTGCAGTACAGTTCAGTACACTGCAGTACAGTTCAGTACCGGACAGTTCAGTACAGTTTAGTACAGTTTAGTACACTGCAGTACAGTTCAGTACAGTACAGTTCAGTACAGTTCAGTGCATTGCAGTACAGTTCAGTACAGTTCAGTACATTGCAGTACAGTTCAGTACACTGCAGTACAGTTCAGTACAGTTCAGTACAGTTCAGTACAGTTCAATACAGTTCAGTACAGTTCAGTACCCTGCAGTACATTTTAGTACACTGCGGTGAAGTTCAGTACACTACGGCACATTTGATGTTCAGTACACTGCAGTACATTTCAGTACAGTTCAGTAAACTGCAGTAGAGTTCAGTACACTGCAGTACAGTTCAGTACAGTTCAGTACACTGCAGTACAGTTCAGTACAGTTTAGTACAGTACAGTTCAGGACACTGCAGTACAGTTCAGTACAGTTTAGTACAGTACAGTTCAGTACACTGCAGTACAGTTCAGTACAGTTCAGTACATTGCAGTTCAGTTCAGTACACTGCAGTACAGTTCAGTTCAGTACACTGCAGTACAGTTCAGTACAGTACAGTTCAGTACACTGCAGTACAGTTCAGTTCAGTACAGTTCAGTACAGTTCAGTACATTGCAGTACAGTTCAGTACAGTTCAGTACATTGCAGTACAGTTCAGTACACTGTAGTACAGTTCAGTACAGTTCAGTACAGTTCAATACAGTTCAGTACAGTTCAATACACTGCAGTACAGTTCAGTACAGTTCAGTACATTGCAGTACAGTTCAGTACAGTTCAGTACATTGCAGTACAGTACACTTCAGTACAGTTCAGTACAGTTCAGTACAGTTCAGTACACTGCAGTACAGTTTACAAATACCACATAAATACAGAGTAACATTATTCCTGGAATACAGTCAGACTGGACGGGGCGGGGCAGAGCTACCGCTGGGATTAGACTGGACTAGATTAGACTGGACTCCTGCAGACGTCCAGTCAGACACAAGCTCAGGTCTAGCTCTGTGGGTTTCATGGGTTTCCAGTATTTCCAGAGCTGGAAGAGTATTTGGAGTGCTTCCTCTTTAGACCACAGTGTGTCCAGTAAGTAGCCGCTCAGCGTCCACCAAACAGCTCCAGTGAGTGGACATTAGCCAGTGCTAATCTGGGTTATGCTAATAGGCTGTATCCTCACCAATCAAAAGCCTTAACCACTAAATTAAATCTGACCACTAAATTAAATCTGACCACTAAATTAAATCTAACCACTAAATTAAATCTGACTACTAAATTAAATCTGACCACTAAATTAAATCTAACCACTGAGTTAAATCTGACTACTAAATTAAATCTAACCACTAAATTAAATCTGACTACTAAATTAAATCTGACTACTAAATTAAATCTGACCACTAAATTAAATCTAACCACTGAGTTAAATCTGACTACTAAATTAAATCTGACCACTAAATTAAATCTGACCACTAAATTAAATCTGACCACTAAATTAAATCTAACCACTAAATTAAATCTGACTACTAAATTAAATCTGACCACTAAATTAAATCTAACCACTGAGTTAAATCTGACTACTAAATTAAATCTAACCACTAAATTAAATCTGACTACTAAATTAAATCTGACTACTAAATTAAATCTGACCACTAAATTAAATCTAACCACTGAGTTAAATCTGACTACTAAATTAAATCTGACCACTAAATTAAATCTGACCACTAAATTAAATCTGACCACAGAGTTAAATCTGACCACTAAATTAAATCTGACCACTGAGTTAAATCTGACCACTAAATTAAATCTGACTACTGGGTTAAATCTGACTACTAAATTAAATCTGACCACTGAGTTAAATCTAACCACTAAATTAAATCTGACCTCTAAATTAAATCTAACCACTAAATTAAATCTAACCACTGAGTTAAATCTGACCACTAAATTAAATCTGACTACTAAATTAAATCTGACCACTGAGTTAAATCTGACTACTAAATTAAATCTAAACACTAAATCAAATCTAACCACTAAATTAAATCTGACCACTAAATTAAATCTGACTACTAAATTAAATCTGACCACTAAATTAAATCTGACCACTGAGTTAAATCTAACCACTAAATTAAATCTGACCACTAAATTAAATCTAACCACTAAATTAAATCTGACCACTAAATTAAATCTAACCACTAAATTAAATCTAACCACTAAATTAAATCTGACCACTAAATTAAATCTGACTACTAAATTAAATCTGACCACTAAATTAAATCTGACCACAGAGTTAAATCTGACCACTGAATTAAATCTGACCATTAAATAAATCTGAACACTAAATTAAATCTAACCACTGAGTTAAATCTGACCACTAAATTAAATCTGACTACTAAATTAAATCTGACCACTGAGTTAAATCTGACTACTAAATTAAATCTGACCACTAAATTAAATCTGACCACTGAGTTAAATCTGACCACTAAATTAAATCTGACCACTGAGTTAAATCTAACCACTAAATTAAATCTGACCACTAAATTAAATCTGACCACTAAATTAAATCTAACCACTAAATTAAATCTGACCACTAAATTAAATCTAACAACTAAATTAAATCTGACCACTAAATTAAATCTAACCACTAAATTAAATCTGACTACTAAATTAAATCTGACCACTGAGTTAAATCTGACCACTAAATTAAATCTGACCACTAAATTAAATCTGACCACTAAATTAAATCTGACCACAGAGTTAAATCTGACCACTGAATTAAATCTGACCATTAAATAAATCTGAACACTAAATTAAATCTAACCACTAAATTAAATCTGACCACTAAATTAAATCTGACCACAGAGTTAAATCTGACCACTAAATTAAATCTGACCACTGAGTTAAATCTGACCACTAAATTAAATCTGACCACTGAATTAAATCTGACCACTAAGTTAAATCTGACCACTAAATTAAATCTGACCACTAAATTAAATCTGACTACTAAATTAAATCTGACCATGAAGTTAAATCTGACTACTAAATTAAATCTGACCACTAAATTAAATCTGACCACAGAGTTAAATCTGACCACTGAATTAAATCTGACCACTGAATTAAATCTGACTACTAAATTAAATCTGACCACTAAATTAAATCTGACTACTATATTAAATCTAACCACTAAATTAAATCTGACTACTAAATTAAATCTGACCACTAAATTAAATCTGACCACAGAGTTAAATCTGACCACTAAATTAAATCTGACCACTGAGTTAAATCTGACCACTAAATTAAATCTGACCACTAAATTAAATCTGACCACAGAGTTAAATCTGACCACTGAATTAAATCTGACCACTGAATTAAATCTGACTACTAAATTAAATCTGACCACTAAATTAAATCTGACTACTATATTAAATCTAACCACTAAATTAAATCTGACTACTAAATTAAATCTGACCACTAAATTAAATCTGACCACTGAGTTAAATCTGACCACTAAATTAAATCTGACCACTGAGTTAAATCTGACCACTAAATTAAATCTGACCACTGAATTAAATCTGACCACCAAATTAAATCTGACCACTAAATTAAATCTGACCACTGAGTTAAATCTGACCACTAAATTAAATCTGACCACTGAGTTAAATCTGACCACTGAATTAAATCTGACCACTAAATTAAATCTGACCACTGAATTAAATCTGACCATGGAGCTAAATCTGACCACTAAATTAAATCTGACCATGAAGTTAAATCTGACCACTAAATTAAATCTGACCACTGAGTTAAATCTGACCACTGAATTAAATCTGACCACTGAATTAAATCTAACCACTAAATTAAATCTGACCACAGAGTTAAATCTGACCACTAAATTAAATCTGACCACTGAGTTAAATCTGACTACTAAATTAAATCTGACCACTAAATTAAATCTGACTTCTAAATTAAATCTGACCACAGAGTTAAATCTGACCACTAAATTAAATCTGACCACTGAGTTAAATCTGACCACTTTAAATAAATCTGACCACTGAATTAAATTTGACCACTGAGTTAAATCTGACCACTAAATTAAATCTGACCACTGAATTAAATCTGACCACCAAATTAAATCTGACCACTAAATTAAATCTGACCACTGAATTAAATCTGACCACTGAATTAAATCTGACCACTAAATTAAATCTGACCACCAAGAGAAAGCTAAGCTTTGGGCTACATAAAGCTGATTTTTACTCATTTAAAACTGGTTTATGTTGGTCTAAACTGGTTTATGCTGGTCTAAACTGGTTTGTACTGGTCTAAACTGGTTTGTACTGGTCTAAACTGGTTTATGCTTGTCTGAACTGGTAATGAGTCTAATCAGCTGGTTTGGGCACTTTGTTTTTGGTTTAAGGGTTTAATCAATGATTGTTTATTACAGTTAATTATATAATTAATCTTCAGATAGAATTTCACAATCGTGACAACACCAGTGACACTAGTGAGAAGGAGCACTGAGTGGTAGTGTGTAGTGAACACTGACATGAGTAGCGCTGAATGGTCAACACTGAGTGGTACTGAGTAGTGAACGCTGGCTGAGTAGTGCTGAATGGTGAACACTGAGTGGTGTAGCTGACTGAGTAGTGAACACCGACATGGGTAGTGAATTCTGAGTGGTGAACACTTACTGAGTGGTGCTGATTGGTGAACACTGACTAAATAGTACTGAGAAATAGACACTGACTGAGTAGTGAACGCTGACTGAGTGGTGCTGATTGGTGAACACTGACTAAATAGTACTGAGAAATAGACACTGACGGAGTAGTGAACACTGACTGAGTATTTAACTCTGGTTAAGAGGTACTAAGTGGTAAACACTGACTGAGTAGTGAACACTGACTGAGTAGTGAACACTGACTGAGTATTTAACTCTGATTAAGAGGTACTAAGTGTTAAATGCTGACTGAGAAGTGAACACTGACTGAGTATTTAACTCGGATTAAAATGTACTAAGTGGTAAACACTGACTGAGTAGTGAACACTGACTGAGTATTTAACTCGGATTAAAATGTACTAAGTGGTAAACACTGACTGAGTAGTGAACACTGACTGAGTATTTAACTCTGATTAAGAGGTACTAAGTGGTAAACACTGACTGAGTAGTGAACACTGACTGAGTATTTAACTCTGATTAAGAGGTACTAAGTGGTAAACACTGACTGAGTAGTGAACACTGACTGAGTATTTAACTCTGATTAAGAGGTACTAAGTGGTAAACACTGACTGAGTAGTGAACACTGACTGAGTATTTAACTCTGATTAAGAGGTACTAAGTGGTAAACACTGACTGAGTAGTGAACACTGACTGAGTATTTAACTCTGATTAAGAGGTACTAAGTGTTAAATGCTGACTGAGAAGTGAACACTGACTGAGTATTTAACTCGGATTAAAATGTACTAAGTGGTAAACACTGACTGAGTAGTGAACACTGACTGAGTAGTGAACACTGACTGAGTATTTAACTCTGATTAAGAGGTACTAAGTGGTAAACACTGACTGAGTAGTGAACACTGACTGAGTATTTAACTCGGATTAAAATGTACTAAGTGGTAAACACTGACTGAGTAGTGAACACTGACTGAGTAGTGAACACTGACTGAGTATTTAACTCTGATTAAGAGGTACTAAGTGGTAAACACTGACTGAGTAGTGAACACTGACTGAGTATTTAACTCTGATTAAGAGGTACTAAGTGGTAAACACTGACTGAGTAGTGTACACTGACTGAGTATTTAACTCTGATTAAGAGGTACTAAGTGGTAAACACTGACTGAGTAGTGAACACTGACTGAGTATTTAACTCTGATTAAGAGGTACTAAGTGTTAAATGCTGACTGAGTAGTGAACACTGATTAAGAGGTACTGAGTGGTGAACACTTATTGAGTAGTGAACACTGAGTATTTAACTCTGATTAAGAGGTACTAAGTGGTAAACACTGACTGAGTAGTGAACACTGATTAAGAGGTACTAAGTGGTGAACACTGACTGAGTAGTGAACACTGACTGAGTATTTAACTCTGATTAAGAGGTACTAAGTGGTAAACACTGACTGAGTAGTGAACACTGACTGAGTAGTGAACACTGACTGAGTATTTAACTCGGATTAAAATGTACTAAGTGGTAAACACTGACTGAGTAGTGAACACTGACTGAGTATTTAACTCTGATTAAGAGGTACTAAGTGGTAAACACTGACTGAGTAGTGAACACTGACTGAGTATTTAACTCTGATTAAGAGGTACTAAGTGGTAAACACTGACTGAGTAGTAAACACTGACTGAGTATTTAACTCTGATTAAGAGGTACTAAGTGGTAAACACTGACTGAGTAGTGAACACTGACTGAGTATTTAACTCTGATTAAGAGGTACTAAGTGTTAAATGCTGACTGAGTAGTGAACATTGATTAAGAGGTACTGAGTGGTGAACACTGACTGAGTAGTGAACACTGACTGAGTATTTAACTCTGATTAAGAGGTACTAAGTGGTAAACACTGACTGAGTAGTGAACACTGATTAAGAGGTACTAAGTGGTAAACACTGACTGAGTAGTGAACACTGACTGAGTATTTAACTCTGATTAAGAGGTACTAAGTGGTAAACGCTGACTGAGTAGTGAACACTGATTAAGAGGTACTAAGTGGTAAACACTGACTGAGTAGTGAACACTGACTGAGTATTTAACTCTGGTTAAAAGGTACTAAGTGGTAAACACTGACTGAGTAGTGAACACTGATTAAGAGGTACTAAGTGGTAAACACTGACTGAGTAGTGAACACTGATTAAGAGGTACTAAGTGGTAAACACTGACTGAGTAGTGAACACTGACTGAGTATTTAACTCTGGTTAAAAGGTACTAAGTGGTAAACACTGACTGAGTAGTGAACACTAATTAAGAGGTACTAAGTGGTAAACACTGACTGAGTAGTGAACACTGACTGAGTATTTAACTCTGGTTAAAAGGTACTAAGTGGTAAACACTGACTGAGTAGTGAACACTGTGTATTGAACTCGGATTAAAATGTACTAAGTGGTAAACACTGACTGAGTAGTGAACACTGTGTATTGAACTCGGATTAAAATGTACTAAGTGGTAAACACTGACTGAGTAGTGAACACTGAATAGTGAACACTGAATAGTGAACACTGACTGAGTAGTGAACACTGACTGAGTATTTAACTCTGGTTAAAAGGTACTAAGTGGTAAACACTGACTGAGTAGTGAACACTGTGTATTGAACTCGGATTAAAATGTACTAAGTGGTAAACACTGACTGAGTAGTAAACACTGTGTATTGAACTCGGATTAAAATGTACTAAGTGGTAAACACTGACTGAGTAGTGAACACTGACTGAGTATTTAACTCTGATTAAGAGGTACTAAGTGGTAAACGCTGACTGAGTAGTGAACACTGATTAAGAGGTACTAAGTGGTAAACACTGACTGAGTAGTGAACACTGACTGAGTATTTAACTCTGATTAAGAGGTACTAAGTGGTGAACACTGACTGAGTAGTGAACACTGACTGAGTATTTAACTCTGATTAAGAGGTACTAAGTGGTGAACACTGACTGAGTAGTGAACACTGATTAAGAGGTACTAAGTGGTAAACAATGACTGAGTAGTAAACACTGACTGAGTATTTAACTCTGATTAAGAGGTACTAAGTGTTAAATGCTGACTGAGTAGTGAACACTGATTAAGAGGTACTGAGTGGTGAACACTGACTGAGTAGTGAACACTGACTGAGTATTTAACTCTGATTAAGAGGTACTAAGTGGTAAACACTGACTGAGTAGTGAACACTGATTAAGAGGTACTAAGTGGTAAACACTGACTGAGTAGTGAACACTGATTAAGAGGTACTAAGTGGTAAACACTGACTGAGTAGTGAACACTGACTGAGTATTTAACTCTGATTAAGAGGTACTAAGTGATAAACGCTGACTGAGTAGTGAACACTGACTGAGTATTTAACTCTGATTAAGAGGTACTGAGTAGTGAACACTGACTGAGTAGTGAACACTGACTGAGTATTTAACTCTGATTAAGAGGTACTAAGTGGTAAACACTGACTGAGTAGTGAACACTGATTAAGAGGTACTAAGTGGTAAACACTGACTGAGTAGTGAACACTGACTGAGTATTTAACTCTGGTTAAAAGGTACTAAGTGGTAAACACTGACTGAGTAGTGAACACTGATTAAGATGTACTAAGTGGTAAACACTGACTGAGTAGTGAACACTGACTGAGTATTTAACTCTGGTTAAAAGGTACTAAGTGGTAAACACTGACTGAGTAGTGAACACTAATTAAGAGGTACTAAGTGGTAAACACTGACTGAGTAGTGAACACTGACTGAGTATTTAACTCTGGTTAAAAGGTACTAAGTGGTAAACACTGTAGTGTAGTGAACACTGACTGAGTATTTAACTCTGGTTAAAAGGTACTAAGTGGTAAACACTGACTGAGTAGTGAACACTGTGTATTGAACTCGGATTAAAATGTACTAAGTGGTAAACACTGACTGAGTAGTGAACACTGTGTATTGAACTCGGATTAAAATGTACTAAGTGGTAAACACTGACTGAGTAGTGAACACTGAATAGTGAACACTGAATAGTGAACACTGAATAGTGAACACTGACTGAGTAGTGAACACTGACTGAGTATTTAACTCTGGTTAAAAGGTACTAAGTGGTAAACACTGACTGAGTAGTGAACACTGTGTATTGAACTCGGATTAAAATGTACTAAGTGGTAAACACTGACTGAGTAGTGAACACTGAATAGTGAACACTGAATAGTGAACACTGACTGAGTATTTAACTCTGATTAAGAGGTACTAAGTGGTAAACGCTGACTAAGTAGTGAACACTGTGTATTGAACTCGGATTAAAATGTACTAAGTGGTAAACACTGACTGAGTAGTGAACACTGTGTATTGAACTCGGATTAAAATGTACTAAGTGGTAAACACTGACTGAGTAGTGAACACTGAATAGTGAACACTGAATAGTGAACACTGAATAGTGAACACTGACTGAGTAGTGAACACTGACTGAGTATTTAACTCTGGTTAAAAGGTACTAAGTGGTAAACACTGACTGAGTAGTGAACACTGACTGAGTATTTAACTCTGGTTAAAAGGTACTAAGTGGTAAACACTGACTGAGTAGTGAACACTGATTAAGATGTACTAAGTGGTAAACACTGACTGAGTAGTGAACACTGACTGAGTATTTAACTCTGGTTAAAAGGTACTAAGTGGTAAACACTGACTGAGTAGTGAACACTGTGTATTGAACTCGGATTAAAATGTACTAAGTGGTAAACACTGACTGAGTAGTAAACACTGTGTATTGAACTCGGATTAAAATGTACTAAGTGGTAAACACTGACTGAGTAGTGAACACTGACTGAGTATTTAACTCTGATTAAGAGGTACTAAGTGGTAAACGCTGACTGAGTAGTGAACACTGATTAAGAGGTACTAAGTGGTAAACACTGACTGAGTAGTGAACACTGACTGAGTATTTAACTCTGATTAAGAGGTACTAAGTGGTGAACACTGACTGAGTAGTGAACACTGACTGAGTATTTAACTTTGATTAAGAGGTACTAAGTGGTGAACACTGACTGAGTAGTGAACACTGATTAAGAGGTACTAAGTGGTAAACAATGACTGAGTAGTAAACACTGACTGAGTATTTAACTCTGATTAAGAGGTACTAAGTGTTAAATGCTGACTGAGTAGTGAACACTGATTAAGAGGTACTGAGTGGTGAACACTGACTGAGTAGTGAACAATGACTGAGTATTTAACTCTGATTAAGAGGTACTAAGTGGTAAACACTGACTGAGTAGTGAACACTGATTAAGAGGTACTAAGTGGTAAACACTGACTGAGTAGTGAACACTGATTAAGAGGTACTAAGTGGTAAACACTGACTGAGTAGTGAACACTGATTAAGAGGTACTAAGTGGTAAACACTGACTGAGTAGTGAACACTGACTGAGTATTTAACTCTTATTAAGAGGTACTAAGTGGTAAACGCTGACTGAGTAGTGAACACTGACTGAGTATTTAACTCTGATTAAGAGGTACTAAGTGGTAAACACTGACTGAGTAGTGAACACTGACTGAGTATTTAACTCTGATTAAGAGGTACTAAGTGTTAAATGCTGACTGAGTAGTGAACACTGATTAAGAGGTACTGAGTGGTGAACACTTATTGAGTAGTGAACACTGAGTATTTAACTCTGATTAAGAGGTACTAAGTGGTAAACACTGACTGAGTAGTGAACACTGATTAAGAGGTACTAAGTGGTAAACACTGACTGAGTAGTGAACACTGACTGAGTAATTAACTCTGATTAAGAGGTACTAAGTGGTAAACACTGACTGAGTAGTGAACACTGATTAAGAGGTACTAAGTGGTAAACACTGACTGAGTAGTGAACACTGACTGAGTATTTAACTCTGGTTAAAAGGTACTAAGTGGTAAACACTGACTGAGTAGTGAACACTGTGTATTGAACTCGGATTAAAATGTACTAAGTGGTAAACACTGACTGAGTAGTGAACACTGACTGAGTATTTAACTCTGATTAAGAGGTACTAAGTGGTAAACACTGACTGAGTAGTGAACACTGACTGAGTAGTGAACACTGACTGAGTATTTAACTCGGATTAAAATGTACTAAGTGGTAAACACTGACTGAGTAGTGAACACTGACTGAGTATTTAACTCTGATTAAGAGGTACTAAGTGGTAAACACTGACTGAGTAGTGAACACTGACTGAGTATTTAACTCTGATTAAGAGGTACTAAGTGGTAAACACTGACTGAGTAGTAAACACTGACTGAGTATTTAACTCTGATTAAGAGGTACTAAGTGGTAAACACTGACTGAGTAGTGAACACTGACTGAGTATTTAACTCTGATTAAGAGGTACTAAGTGTTAAATGCTGACTGAGTAGTGAACATTGATTAAGAGGTACTGAGTGGTGAACACTGACTGAGTAGTGAACACTGACTGAGTATTTAACTCTGATTAAGAGGTACTAAGTGGTAAACACTGACTGAGTAGTGAACACTGATTAAGAGGTACTAAGTGGTAAACACTGACTGAGTAGTGAACACTGACTGAGTATTTAACTCTGATTAAGAGGTACTAAGTGGTAAACGCTGACTGAGTAGTGAACACTGATTAAGAGGTACTAAGTGGTAAACACTGACTGAGTAGTGAACACTGACTGAGTATTTAACTCTGGTTAAAAGGTACTAAGTGGTAAACACTGACTGAGTAGTGAACACTGATTAAGAGGTACTAAGTGGTAAACACTGACTGAGTAGTGAACACTGATTAAGAGGTACTAAGTGGTAAACACTGACTGAGTAGTGAACACTGACTGAGTATTTAACGCTGGTTAAAAGGTACTAAGTGGTAAACACTGACTGAGTAGTGAACACTAATTAAGAGGTACTAAGTGGTAAACACTGACTGAGTAGTGAACACTGACTGAGTATTTAACTCTGGTTAAAAGGTACTAAGTGGTAAACACTGACTGAGTAGTGAACACTGTGTATTGAACTCGGATTAAAATGTACTAAGTGGTAAACACTGACTGAGTAGTGAACACTGTGTATTGAACTCGGATTAAAATGTACTAAGTGGTAAACACTGACTGAGTAGTGAACACTGAATAGTGAACACTGAATAGTGAACACTGACTGAGTAGTGAACACTGACTGAGTATTTAACTCTGGTTAAAAGGTACTAAGTGGTAAACACTGACTGAGTAGTGAACACTGTGTATTGAACTCGGATTAAAATGCACTAAGTGGTAAACACTGACTGAGTAGTAAACACTGTGTATTGAACTCGGATTAAAATGTACTAAGTGGTAAACACTGACTGAGTAGTGAACACTGACTGAGTATTTAACTCTGATTAAGAGGTACTAAGTGGTAAACGCTGACTGAGTAGTGAACACTGATTAAGAGGTACTAAGTGGTAAACACTGACTGAGTAGTGAACACTGACTGAGTATTTAACTCTGATTAAGAGGTACTAAGTGGTGAACACTGACTGAGTAGTGAACACTGACTGAGTATTTAACTCTGATTAAGAGGTACTAAGTGGTGAACACTGACTGAGTAGTGAACACTGATTAAGAGGTACTAAGTGGTAAACAATGACTGAGTAGTAAACACTGACTGAGTATTTAACTCTGATTAAGAGGTACTAAGTGTTAAATGCTGACTGAGTAGTGAACACTGATTAAGAGGTACTGAGTGGTGAACACTGACTGAGTAGTGAACACTGACTGAGTATTTAACTCTGATTAAGAGGTACTAAGTGGTAAACACTGACTGAGTAGTGAACACTGATTAAGAGGTACTAAGTGGTAAACACTGACTGAGTAGTGAACACTGATTAAGAGGTACTAAGTGGTAAACACTGACTGAGTAGTGAACACTGACTGAGTATTTAACTCTGATTAAGAGGTACTAAGTGGTAAACGCTGACTGAGTAGTGAACACTGACTGAGTATTTAACTCTGATTAAGAGGTACTGAGTAGTGAACACTGACTGAGTAGTGAACACTGACTGAGTATTTAACTCTGATTAAGAGGTACTAAGTGGTAAACACTGACTGAGTAGTGAACACTGATTAAGAGGTACTAAGTGGTAAACACTGACTGAGTAGTGAACACTGACTGAGTATTTAACTCTGGTTAAAAGGTACTAAGTGGTAAACACTGACTGAGTAGTGAACACTGATTAAGATGTACTAAGTGGTAAACACTGACTGAGTAGTGAACACTGACTGAGTATTTAACTCTGGTTAAAAGGTACTAAGTGGTAAACACTGACTGAGTAGTGAACACTAATTAAGAGGTACTAAGTGGTAAACACTGACTGAGTAGTGAACACTGACTGAGTATTTAACTCTGGTTAAAAGGTACTAAGTGGTAAACACTGTAGTGTAGTGAACACTGACTGAGTATTTAACTCTGGTTAAAAGGTACTAAGTGGTAAACACTGTAGTGTAGTGAACACTGACTGAGTATTTAACTCTGGTTAAAAGGTACTAAGTGGTAAACACTGACTGAGTAGTGAACACTGTGTATTGAACTCGGATTAAAATGTACTAAGTGGTAAACACTGACTGAGTAGTGAACACTGTGTATTGAACTCGGATTAAAATGTACTAAGTGGTAAACACTGACTGAGTAGTGAACACTGAATAGTGAACACTGAATAGTGAACACTGAATAGTGAACACTGACTGAGTAGTGAACACTGACTGAGTATTTAACTCTGGTTAAAAGGTACTAAGTGGTAAACACTGACTGAGTAGTGAACACTGTGTATTGAACTCGGATTAAAATGTACTAAGTGGTAAACACTGACTGAGTAGTAAACACTGTGTATTGAACTCGGATTAAAATGTACTAAGTGGTAAACACTGACTGAGTAGTGAACACTGACTGAGTATTTAACTCTGATTAAGAGGTACTAAGTGGTAAACGCTGACTGAGTAGTGAACACTGATTAAGAGGTACTAAGTGGTAAACACTGACTGAGTAGTGAACACTGACTGAGTATTTAACTCTGATTAAGAGGTACTAAGTGGTGAACACTGACTGAGTAGTGAACACTGACTGAGTATTTAACTCTGATTAAGAGGTACTAAGTGGTGAACACTGACTCAGTAGTGAACACTGATTAAGAGGTACTAAGTGGTAAACAATGACTGAGTAGTAAACACTGACTGAGTATTTAACTCTGATTAAGAGGTACTAAGTGTTAAATGCTGACTGAGTAGTGAACACTGATTAAGAGGTACTGAGTGGTGAACACTGACTGAGTAGTGAACACTGACTGAGTATTTAACTCTGATTAAGAGGTACTAAGTGGTAAACACTGACTGAGTAGTGAACACTGATTAAGAGGTACTAAGTGGTAAACACTGACTGAGTAGTGAACACTGATTAAGAGGTACTAAGTGGTAAACACTGACTGAGTAGTGAACACTGACTGAGTATTTAACTCTGATTAAGAGGTACTAAGTGGTAAACGCTGACTGAGTAGTGAACACTGACTGAGTATTTAACTCTGATTAAGAGGTACTGAGTGGTGAACACTGACTGAGTAGTGAACACTGACTGAGTATTTAACTCTGATTAAGAGGTACTAAGTGGTAAACACTGACTGAGTAGTGAACACTGATTAAGAGGTACTAAGTGGTAAACACTGACTGAGTAGTGAACACTGACTGAGTATTTAACTCTGGTTAAAAGGTACTAAGTGGTAAACACTGACTGAGTAGTGAACACTGATTAAGATGTACTAAGTGGTAAACACTGACTGAGTAGTGAACACTGACTGAGTATTTAACTCTGGTTAAAAGGTACTAAGTGGTAAACACTGACTGAGTAGTGAACACTGTGTATTGAACTCGGATTAAAATGTACTAAGTGGTAAACACTGACTGAGTAGTAAACACTGTGTATTGAACTCGGATTAAAATGTACTAAGTGGTAAACACTGACTGAGTAGTGAACACTGACTGAGTATTTAACTCTGATTAAGAGGTACTAAGTGGTAAACGCTGACTGAGTAGTGAACACTGATTAAGAGGTACTAAGTGGTAAACACTGACTGAGTAGTGAACACTGACTGAGTATTTAACTCTGATTAAGAGGTACTAAGTGGTGAACACTGACTGAGTAGTGAACACTGACTGAGTATTTAACTTTGATTTAGAGGTACTAAGTGGTGAACACTGACTGAGTAGTGAACACTGATTAAGAGGTACTAAGTGGTAAACAATGACTGAGTAGTAAACACTGACTGAGTATTTAACTCTGATTAAGAGGTACTAAGTGTTAAATGCTGACTGAGTAGTGAACACTGATTAAGAGGTACTGAGTGGTGAACACTGACTGAGTAGTGAACAATGACTGAGTATTTAACTCTGATTAAGAGGTACTAAGTGGTAAACACTGACTGAGTAGTGAACACTGATTAAGAGGTACTAAGTGGTAAACACTGACTGAGTAGTGAACACTGATTAAGAGGTACTAAGTGGTAAACACTGACTGAGTAGTGAACACTGACTGAGTATTTAACTCTGATTAAGAGGTACTAAGTGGTAAACGCTGACTGAGTAGTGAACACTGACTGAGTATTTAACTCTGATTAAGAGGTACTGAGTGGTGAACACTGACTGAGTAGTGAACACTGACTGAGTATTTAACTCTGATTAAGAGGTACTAAGTGGTAAACACTGACTGAGTAGTGAACACTGATTAAGAGGTACTAAGTGGTAAACACTGACTGAGTAGTGAACACTGACTGAGTATTTAACTCTGGTTAAAAGGTACTAAGTGGTAAACACTGACTGAGTAGTGAACACTGATTAAGATGTACTAAGTGGTAAACACTGACTGAGTAGTGAACACTGACTGAGTATTTAACTCTGGTTAAAAGGTACTAAGTGGTAAACACTGACTGAGTAGTGAACACTGTGTATTGAACTCGGATTAAAATGTACTAAGTGGTAAACACTGACTGAGTAGTGAACACTGTGTATTGAACTCGGATTAAAATGTACTAAGTGGTAAACACTGACTGAGTAGTGAACACTGACTGAGTATTTAACTCTGATTAAGAGGTACTAAGTGGTAAACACTGACTGAGTAGTGAACACTGACTGAGTATTTAACTCTGATTAAGAGGTACTAAGTGGTAAACGCTGACTGAGTAGTGAACACTGATTAAGAGGTACTAAGTGGTGAACACTGACTGAGTAGTGAACACTGACTGAGTATTTAACTCTGGTTAAAAGGTACTGAGTGGTGAACACTGACTGAGTAGTGAACACTGATTAAGAGGTACTAAGTGGTAAACAATGACTGAGTAGTGAACACTGACTGAGTATTTAACTCTAATTAAGAGGTACTAAGTGGTGAACACTGACTGAGTAGTGAACACTGACTGAGTATTTAACTCTGATTAAGAGGTACTAAGTGGTAAACACTGACTGAGTAGTGAACACTGATTAAGAGGTACTGAGTAGTGAACACTGACTGAGTATTTAACTCTGATTAAAATGTACTAAGTGGTGAACACTGACTGAGTAGTGAACACTGACTGAGTATTTAACTCTGATTAAAATGTACTAAGTGGTAAACACTGACTGAGTAGTGAACACTGATTAAGAGGTACTGAGTAGTGAACACTGACTGAGTATTTAACTCTGATTAAAATGTACTAAGTGGTGAACACTGACTGAGTAGTGAACACTGACTGAGTATTTAACTCTGATTAAGAGGTACTAAGTGGTGAACACTGACTGAGTAGAGAACACTGACTGAGTATTTAACTCTGATTAAGAGGTACTGAGTGGTGAACACTGATTGAGTAGTGAACACTGACTGAGTAGTGAACACTGATTAAGAGGTACTAAGTGGTAAACACTGACTGAGTAGTGAACACTGAATAGTGAACACTGAATAGTGAACACTGACTGAGTATTTAACTCTGATTAAGAGGTACTAAGTGGTAAACGCTGACTAAGTAGTGAACACTGAATAGTGAACACTGAGTAGTGAACACTGACTGAGTATTTAACTCTGATTAAGAGGTACTGAGTGATTATTGTTATTACTCCTGGTTGATCAGGGACGCTGTGATT
>CM038726.1:237500-240000 GCA_021613375.1 Megaleporinus macrocephalus
ACGGTGAGTTCCTCGGCGCTGCAGGGGGTGGTGTTAGCCTGGGTGGGTGGGTGAGGAGTCAGTGATGACGGTTATTGTTTGTGTTACAGCCGAAGCCGTGTCAGTACTGTAACATCATCGCTGCGTTCATTGGGACGAAGTGTCAGCGCTGCACCAACTCTGAGAAGAAGTATGGACCTCCTCAGACCTGCGAGCAGTGTAAGCAGCAGTGTGCCTTCGACAGGAAGGAGGAGGGCCGGAGGAAGGTACGCACCCCCTTACTCAAACAGCACTCTGAAGGTGTGTGTGAAGATCCGGGTCAGGGGTTGGAGAGGAGCAGTCTGGGTTGGGGAGATCCGGGTCAGGGGTTGGAGAGGAGCAGTCTGGGTTGGGGAGATCCGGGTCAGGGGTTGGAGAGGAGCAGTCTGGGTTGGGGAGATCCGGGTCAGGGGTTGGAGAGGAGCAGTCTGGGTTGGGGAGATCCGGGTCAGGGGTTGGAGCGGAGCAGTCTGGGTTGGGGAGATCCGGGTCAGGGGTTGGAGCGGAGCAGTCTGGGTTGGGGAGATCCGGGTCAGGGGTTGGAGAGGAGCAGTCTGGGTTGGGGAGATCCAGGTCAGGGGTTGGAGCGGAGCAGTCTGGGTTGGGGAGATCCGGGTCAGGGGTTGGAGAGGAGCAGTCTGGGTTGGGGAGATCCAGGTCAGGGGTTGGAGCGGAGCAGTCTGGGTTGGGGAGATCCGGGTCAGGGGTTGGAGAGGAGCAGTCTGGGTTGGGGAGATCCGGGTCAGGGGTTGGAGAGGAGCAGTCTGGGTTGGGGAGATCCGGGTCAGGGGTTGGAGAGGAGCAGTCTGGGTTGGGGAGATCCGGGTCAGGGGTTGGAGAGGAGCAGTCTGGGTTGGGGAGATCCGGGTCAGGGGTTGGAGAGGAGCAGTCTGGGTTGGGGAGATCCGGGTCAGGGGTTGGAGAGGAGCAGTCTGGGTTGGGGAGATCCGGGTCAGGGGTTGGAGAGGAGCAGTCTGGGTTGGGGAGATCCGGGTCAGGGGTTGGAGAGGAGCAGTCTGGGTTGGGGAGATCCGGGTCAGGGGTTGGAGAGGAGCAGTCTGGGTTGGGGAGATCCGGGTCAGGGGTTGGAGCGGAGCAGTCTGGGTTGGGGAGATCCGGGTCAGGGGTTGGAGCGGAGCAGTCTGGGTTGGGGAGATCCGGGTCAGGGGTTGGAGCGGAGCAGTCTGGGTTGGGGAGATCCGGGTCAGGGGTTGGAGAGGAGCAGTCTGGGTTGGGGAGATCCGGGTCAGGGGTTGGAGCGGAGCAGTCTGGGTTGGGGAGATCCGGGTCAGGGGTTGGAGAGGAGCAGTCTGGGTTGGGGAGATCCGGGTCAGGGGTTGGAGAGGAGCAGTCTGGGTTGGGGAGATCTGGGTCAGGGCTCAGTGTGGGAGTCTGGGTCAGGGCTTGGAGAGGAGCAGTCTAGGGTTAGGGTTAGGGTTGATGATGATGATGATGATGATGATGATGGAGATGATGATGATGGAGATGATGATGATGGAGATGATGGTAATGATGATGATGGTGATGATGGAGATGATGATGATGATGATGATGGAGATGATGGTAATGATGATGATGGTGATGATGGTGATGATGATGGAGATGATGGTGATGATGATGATGGTGATGATAGTGATGATGGTGATGGTGATGATGGTGATGATAGTGATGATGGTGATGATGATAGTGATGATGGTGATGATGATGGAGATGATGGTGATGATGATGATGGAGATGATGGTAATGATGATGATGGTGATGATAGTGATGATGGTAATGATGATGATGGTGATGATGGAGATGATGATGATGGAGATGATTGGGTTGAAGATGGAGATGGGGATGATGATGATGGAGATGATGGCGATGATGATGATGGTGATGATGGAGATGGTGATGATGATGATGGAGATGATGATGATGGAGATGATAGTGATGATGGTAATGATGATGATAGTGATGATGGTGATGATAGTGATGATGATGATGATGGTGATGATGGTGATGATGATAGTGATGATGGTGATGATGGTGATGATGATGATGATGGAGATGATGGTGATGATGGAGATGATGATGATGGAGATGATGGTAATGATGATGATGGTGATGATAGTGATGATAGTGATGATGGTGATGATGATGATGGAGATGATGGTGATGATGATGATGGAGATGATGATGATGATGATGATGATGGAGATGATGGTAATGATGATGATGGTGATGATGGTGATGATAGTGATGATGATGATGGAGATGATGATGATGATGGAGATGATAGTGATGATGGTGATGATGGAGATGGTGATGATGATGATGGAGATGATGGTGATGAGTGTGTGGAACTTGATCTGTATTAAGGTCTGAAGTGGTTCAGGTCGGTGGAGAGCCGCTGTTGGGTCACTAGTGATGCAGTAACTCTGGAATGAATGTTCTAGGTGGACGGTAAGCTGCTCTGTTGGCTCTGCACTCTGTCCTA
>CM038726.1:245000-255000 GCA_021613375.1 Megaleporinus macrocephalus
CTCGATGTCGACTCGCCGTGTGTTGATGATTAATTGTTAACCGACGAGCTTGAAGTCGCGGACGCAGCTCAGTAGTTCTGTATAGTTCTGGTTCTGAGATCTGATTGGCTGAGACGTTCTTTATAGTTCTGGTTCTGAGATCTGATTGGCTGAGGCGTTCCCTGTCCGGAGCGCTGAGAGCTGTATTACAGGAGTTTCTTTACGGAATCTTTCTTTTTCCTTATTTTTTTAATGATGTTTGTAAACAAAGTTAAAGTCCCGCTCCGTTTCAGACATTCCACGTTTTAAACTGTACTGTTTCCTTGTGATGTCATAAAAACTCTCATTTACTTCTCCTTTCTGCCTGCTGACCCTACAGTTTGGCCCCGCCCACTCCCAGTAAAGAGGGGTTTCAGGGCAGCCAATCAGAACCGAGCTGGTTTACGTGTGGGTCACAGGCTGGGATGTAGTCACTCCTGATCATCACGTCACGCGGGTTTTTCCTGTTTTTAGTCACGAAATCAATTCGAGTTGTTTTACTGTAAACGAATAAAATGACGTATTTTAAGTGACGCTGCTGATTAACGAGTGTTTATTTGTCGGTTAACGATTAATCTAGGAATTGCCCACGTCCCTTCTTTCTCTCTCTCTCTTTCTGTATCTCTCTCTCTCTTTCTGTATCTCTCTCTCTCTCTCTCTCTGTATCTCTCTCTCTCTCTCTCTCTGTATCTCTCTCTCTCTTTCTGTATCTCTCTCCTTCTGTATCTCTCTCTGTATCTCTCTCTCTCTCTGTATCTCTCTCTCTCTCTCTCTCTCTGTATCTCTCTCTCTTTCTGTATCTCTCTCTCTCTCTCTCTCTCTCTGTATCTCTCTCTCTGTATCTCTCTCTCTCTCTCTCTCTCTCTGTATTAGGAAATTCTTTGTACTGTGATCCACTTTTGTACGTTTACTTTGGTTCCTCTTCAGATTACGGATGTTTCAGGAATAATAAATCTAGTAAAAATGTGCTGTTGTGTGTTTGTGAGTTATTCTTAGTGATTCGGGTTACAGGTTGTTACAGGTTGTTACAGGTTGTTTGTAAATTAAGTCACGTCCTTCAAGTTTCTGGCTGGAGGTCCGAGGAATTTTGCTAGATGGTCTTAAAACATGACGGTGTAAACAGCACCCCCTAGTGACAGTGTTGTGCACTTTCAGAGCAGCTTCTTCAGTTCCTCTGGAATTGGGGTGAGGGTTAGAACTGCGGGTTCATCTACTTCACTGTTGTTCAATACATACATCAATACATTAACACACACAGCAGGGGGCGCTCAAAGCCTGTGTCAAGAATTTGTTGCAGATGTATGCTGGGAAATGTAGTTGTACATTTAAATACATCTATAATGTCACCGTAATTAACGTGATTAATGAGTTTCAGCTGCTAACAAACCTGTTACCTCGAACTGATACAGTGAGGATCTTCTCATTCCTTAAACTACCATGTAGGAAAACCTGTGTATCCCGGTCAGGAGAAACATCTCACTGAGTTTCAGAAGATCAGATTACTGTCCTGCCTCCAGTAAAGAAAACCAGTAAGGAGAAGCTGGAGTGACTGGAACTGGGTTCAGAACTGGGCACCACACTAACAATGATAAGAAGGAGTCAGGAGTGCAGAACCTCAACTTCACTGGAGAAGAAGTCTCTTACTGAGAGATACTTAAACTCCTGGTCACAGTAACCTGGACAGTAGAGTCTCGACTGTGTTCAACAGAGAAGATCATCTCCACATGACCAGAACTCCCAGTACTGGGACTAAACAGCTGAGTGGACGCTCGTTAGTCCAGTCTGTAGGGAGTATAAAGACTGGATGATAGAAAAAGGTCATGTGGTCTGATGAGTCCAGACTGAGTGACTCCTGTGGTCAGTACCTGAAGTAAGTTCCACTCTGGGTGGGTATAAAGGCTGTGACGTTCAATAGTTCTAAAGTGAAATTGTGCTGTGATCAAAGCTGAAGGTCCTCCAACCAGTTTGTTTGGTCAGACAATGTATATTAACAGTAAATACTAATATTATTGACATTATTATGTATTATTTGTATTAACCCTAACCCATCATATATTATTGATAAATGAATGTTTGAGTAACGCTGGCGGATGAGTGTGAGGTTAGTTCTGCTGACGCGGGAGGTTTTCTCAGTACAGTTTGTTCTGAGGAAGTTTATCAGGGTGAGTTATCGCGAGTGAGCGAGGATGTTGGTGAGGGTGTAACTGAGCGGTTCAGGTTTAACAATCTGATTTAACGAAATGAGCAAAAAACAGAGACTCTGAGATTCAAACACATTTATTTATTTATTTAAATACAGGTTTAAACCGCACAGTCACATGACCAGGTTGTGTTGCTTATGTAGTGGTCAGTTAGCTGGACTGAAGGGAAACAGCCTTGTGACTGGAATGTTGCTAGTTTGATCCCCTGAACTGACATGATTCAGGTTCACTTGAACCCCAAACTCCCAACTGCTTCCCGGGTCCTATTCATAGGACTGCTCACCACTATGGGCATGTGTGTGTGTGTGTGTTTATGTGTGTGTTCACTAGTTTTGATAGGCCACGACAGTGATATCAGTCACTAGTGTTATATGAATGTGGTGTAGCACCGTAACTGTGATTTTTAGAAATCTCGACAGAGAGCTGCCCATCATGTGTCCACTCGGACGGCCGTAGAGCCCAGACGGTACACTGACCAGATCATTTACTCCATCTCGAGTCCCTTCAGTCTTCCAGCACTGGGCTGGTGCAGTGACCCCACTGAATGGTCAGCACTTTACCTGGACATTATTACCTGAGCGCCAGTGTCAACAGCTCAGCAGAGAAACATCCAATTTCTTAATATTTTAATTTCTATATTTAATAATGTTGTGAAATATGACTTTTCAATGCTGCAGTACATACAACAGGCTAACTAGCATTAGCGCTGTGTTCTGACCCAGCCACGTTAGTCTGGTCTTCTAACAATCGACCGAGGAACTAATCTGACACCAGAACTGACCACACAGTAGCTCCTCAGTGCATTAATTCATACCGGTTACTACAAAGTACATATTCAGAAATAATAATAATTCATATTCTACAAGTGACGCGGGACAACTTCCTCTGAAAATACAAAATAAGAGCCGTGATAACACCAGTGACCAAAACCTTGTTACATATTTTAAATAATATGTACAAATATTTCATATATGTAGTAAATCTGGAACTGTTTTATATGATGTATGATAAATATGATAATTGATAAAATATATGATAAATATGTTGAAAACCGGTGTCGAGACTAGCTGTTTACATGTCGAGTGACTACAAGACAAAGACAAACCTAAGAAATCATATAAGAAACGTGTTTTTAATCGTAGATCTCGTGTGTAAATGTAAATATAGTGGGTTGAGGCTGTGCTGGATATATAAATATCTATTTAAAGCCCACATACCAACACCAACACCAACAGTATAATTATTAGCATTAACGATATTATGTCCACACACGGTAGTATGTTGTGTTTGTACACATTCACTATATAAAGCTCTCACTGACTGAATCTGATTGTTTAATCACTATTATTTGTTTGTTTGTGATGTTGTTTCTGGTGTTTTAGTGAAAACCACGTTAACAGGAACATGCTAACAGTGCTAGCTAGCTACTAAAACACAACAACATCTAATTCATAAAATTTAATTCATAAAATCTAATTTATAGCGTTCATTAAACATTCCGTGCTGAAATGAACCTTTAGCTTCCACCAGTTAGCATGTTAGCTGCAGTTTATCACAACGCGTTTTTCCGGAGCGCTTTTGTTATGTATGCGGTTTGTCCGCAGCAGGTCGCCGTACAAGCGCCGCGTGGGCTGCCGGGAGACTTCCGCGAGGACGAGGAGACGGTGAGTTTTTTCCGTGTTATGAATTAATGACGGAATTCGGTTTAACGTGTTCCGGCGCCGCCGGTCTGTCCGGCAGGACCCCGCTGTAGCTCAGCGCTCAGTCGGAAAAGATCCGGGCTCCGGAGTAAACACGGAACTCAGCGCGCGCCGGCCGGGTTTAGCTAACATGCTAATGTAGCTACAAACGATTATCAGAGATCAATAAACTGATCAGCTCTCAGAGCCGCGCGCCCACTGCACCGACTGCTCGTTCTAACTGCCCGGTCCACCTTAAATACCACAACACGTACATCCTGGCGCCTCGTTTAAGGTGGAACTGGAGGTTTGAATAAGAAGCTAACTTCGGTAAACAAGCGGCTGAGCTTTCCAGACTCGTTTAAGGTGGAACTGGAGGTTCAGATAAGAAGATAACTTCAGTAAACAAGCGGCTGAGCTTTCCAGACTCGTTTAAGGTGGAACTGGAGGTTTAAATAAGAAGCTAACTTCAGTAAACAAGCGGCTGAGCTTTCCAGACTCGTTTAAGGTGGAACTGGAGGTTCAGATGAGAAGATAACTTCGGTAAACAAGCGGCTGAGCTTTCCAGACTCGTTTAAGGTGGAACTGGAGGTTTAAATAAGAAGCTAACTTCAGTAAACAAGCGGCTGAGCTTTCCAGACTCGTTTAAGGTGGAACTGGAGGTTCAGATAAGAAGCTAACTTCAGTAAACAAGCGGCTGAGCTTTCCAGACTCGTTTAAGGTGGAACTGGAGGTTTGAATAAGAAGCTAACTTCAGTAAACAAGCGGCTGAGCTTTCCAGACTCGTTTAAGGTGGAACTGGAGGTTCAATAAGAAGCTAACTTCAGTAAACAAGCGGCTGAGCTTTCCAGACTCGTTTAAGGTGGAACTGGAGGTTTAAATAAGAAGCTAACTTCAGTAAACAAGCGGCTGAGCTTTCCAGACTCGTTTAAGGTGGAACTGGAGGTTTAAATAAGAAGCTAACTTCAGTAAACAAGCGGCTGAGCTTTCCAGACTCGTTTAAGGTGGCGCGGAGAGTTCCAGTAAGCAGCCGGCGGGTGGGAGCTGTGTCTGGACTGTAGATCTTCTGACTGTTCTTGAACCTGGTCCTGCAGGTGATCCAGGATGACCACAGCAGCTCGGCCCACGTTTGAGCCCGCCCGGGGGGGCCGGGGTAAAGGAGAGGGTGACCTGAGTGCGCTGTCCAAACAGTACTCCAGCAGAGACCTGCCTGGACACACCAAGATCAAATACAGGTGAGTACCTGAGTACTGGAGTACTGGGGAGTATCTAAGTACACTGATAGTGTTTAGGTGTGAACTCGGTGTTAAATAGAGTGCTCAGTGAAGAGTGTGTGTGTGTGTGTCTCAGGCAGCCCACCCAGGATGCCCCTGAGGAGGTCCGTAACCGTGACTTCAGGCGTGAGCTGGAGGAGAGGGAGCGAGTGGCGGTGAAGGGCAGGGAGAGGGGAGCTAGGGGTGAGTGTGGTTATACAGGCTGGCCTGAAGGTGGCGCTGGTTGGAATGTGTTGGAGGTGCGGGGGTTCTACCTGTACGCAGGTGTGTGTGTGATTGTGTGTTTTATGTTTTTCTCTGTAGAACACACCACCTCCTCCTCCTCCTCCTCCTCCTCCTCCTCATCCAAGAGGCCGCGGCTCGATCAGATCCCTGCAGCTAATCTGGACGCAGACGACCCGCTGACCGACGTACGTTAGTGTGTGTTAGTGTGTGTGTGTGTGTGTGTGTGTGTGTTAGTGTGTGTTAGTGTGTGTGTGTTCTCTATGGTGCAACTAGTGCGCACCACATCCTACTACACTCTCTTTCTTAGCTGAGTAGAGGGCATGGAGGGCGTTTTACCCGACAGAGAGAGAGACATAGAGAGAGAGAGAGAGAGATACTGAGATCGTGAAAGAGAGAGAGAGAGAGTGAGAGAGATAATGGAGAGCAGTGAGAGAGTGAGTTAGAGAGCTACAGGAGTGTAATAGGACTACAAACCATAGCTCATCCCCCAAAGGGGGGATGTCAATCCGAGACGAGTGAGAGAGAGACGAGGAGTTAGGAGGATACAGAGTGATAGGAGACCGATGTGAGAGATAAAGAGTGAGAGATACAGTGTGAGAGATTTACAGAGTGAGAGAGAGAGAGACTGAAGGAGCGGAGAGAGAAGAGAGAGAGAGAGACCAGACAGAGAGAGTTACAGAGAGATACTGAGTGATAGAGGATCCGAGGGAGGAGATACAGAGTGAGAGTTACAGAGTGAGTGATACAGAGTGAGAGATTCAGAGTGTGCGATTCAGAGTGACGAAGCAAGAGAGAGGTGAAGAGTGAGGAGGAGAGTTACAGAGAGATACAGTGTGATAGAGTACCGAGTGAGAGATATGAGTGAGAGATTCAGAGTGAGAGATACAGAGTGAGAGATACAGAAGAGAGAGATACAGAGAGAGAGATACTGGTTGTGAGAGAGAGAAGGAAGAGTGGAGAGACAGAGAGAGGAGTTTACAGGAGATACAGAGGATAGAGACCGAGTGAGAGTTTCAGAGATGAGAGTTACAGAAGTGAGAAGTGGAGGAAGAGTGTGGACAGAGAGAGAGTTAACTGAGTATACAGAGTGAGTGGATAGAGACCGAGTGAGAGATACAGAGAGAGAGATACAGAGTGAGAGAGAGAGAGGAAGAGTGAGAGACAGAGAGAGAGTTACAGAGAGAGACAGAGAGATAGAGGCAGAGTGAGAGATACAGAGTGAGAGATGAGTGGTGGTGATCAGAGAGGAAGCTCTGATGGAGGAGAGTCTGTGGTGAGTCGTGTTTCTACATGTCTGTAGATGTTCTCCAGCTGGTTCTCTCGTTCCTGGTCTGAGTGAAGTGGTAAAGTGAGGTAGCAGCTCGGTCTGCACCGCCGCAGTGTTGACACATAATCACTCTGAGTGTGCAAACCCACCGGGGTGTCGGCACTGTGTGTCTGTCTCTTCATGTGTGTATTTATGTGTATGTGTATATATATGTGTGTGTGTGTGTGTGTGTGTGTGTATATATATCTGTGTGTGTGTGTATATATATATCTATGTGGTGTGTGTTGTGTATATATATATCTGTGTGTGTGTGTGTGTGTGTGTGTATATATTATATCTGTGTGTGTGTGTGGTTTATATATTTCTGTGTGTGGTGTGTGGGTGTATATATATATCTGTGTGTGTGTGTGTAATATATATCTGTGTGTGTGTGTATATTATATCTGTGTGTGTGTGTATTATGTATATCTGTGTGTGTGTATTTTATGTCTGTGGTATTATTTTATTATATTATATTTATATATATATATTTATTTATATATATTTATATTGTGTTTATATATTTGTTAGTGTGTGTATATGTTTGTGTATAATTTGTGGGGTGTTGTGTGTTGTGTGTATCGTGTGTTATGTGTGTGTTGTGTGTTTATGTATGTGTGTGTATATGTTTATGTATATGTGTGTGTGTGTGTATATGTTTATGTATGTGTGTGTGTGTATATGTTTGTGTATATATGTGTGTGTGTATATATATATATATATGTGTGTGTGTGTTTATGTATGTGTGGCGGTCTTATATGTTTATGTATATATGTGTGTGTGTATATGTTTGTGTATTTTGCGTGTGTGTGTACTTTATATATAATATAGATTTATATGTATGTGTGTTGGTAAGTGTTTATGTATGTGTGTGTATGTTTGTGTATATATGGTGTGTTGTGTGTGTGTGTTTGTTTGTGTGTGTGTGTATTTGTTTGTGTATATATGTGGTTTGAGTGTGTTTATATGATATATGTGTGTGTGTGTTTATGTATGTGTGTGATATATGTTTTGTCGTTATATATGTGTCGCTGTGTGTGTAATATATGTTTGTGTTTATGTGTGGGTGTATGTTATTGTATGTATGTTTGTGTGTGTGTGTTTATGTTTGTGTATATGTGGCGTGTGGGTATGTTTGTGTGTGTGTGTGTATGTGGTGTAGTTGTGTGTGTGTTTGTTGTGTGTGGTGTTGTGTGTGTGTGTGTGTGTGCTATTATATGGTATGTGTTGGTTGTGTGTGTATGTTTGTGTATATATGTGTGTGTGTGTGTGTGTGTGTGTATATGTATGTGTGTGTATATGTTTGTGTATATATGTGTGTGTGTATGTATGTATGTGTGTGTATATGTTTGTATATGTGTGTGTGTATATGTATGTGTGTGTATATGTTTGTGTATATATGTGTGGTGTGTGTGTATGGTGGTGTGTGTGTGGTGTTTGTGTTTTAAAAAATTCCCTTATTGTTGGTTGGTGTGTATATGTTTGATGTATATGTGTGTGTGTGTGTGTATATGTTTATGTATATATGTGTGTGTGTGTGTGTGTATATGTTTGTGTATATATGTGTGTGTGTATATATATATATGTGTGTGTGTGTGTGTTTATGTATGTGTGTGTATATGTTTATGTATATATGTGTGTGTGTGTGTGTATATGTTTGTGTATATATGTGTGTGTGTGTATATATATATATATATATATATATATATATATCTATGTGTGTGTATGTGTTTATGTATGTGTGTGTATATGTTTATGTATATATGTGTGTGTGTGTATATGTTTGTGTATATATGTGTGTGTGTGTGTGTATGTATGTGTGTGTGTGTATATGTTTGTGTATATGTGTGTGTGTGTGTGTGTGTAATGTTTGTGTATTATGTTGTGTGTGTGGTGTGTGTTGTGTATATGCATGTGTGTGTATATGTTTGTGTATATGTGTGTGTGTGTGTGTATGTTGGGTGTGTGTGTGTGTCTTTTCTATGTGTGTGTTATATGTTTTATGTCCTCTATATGTGTGGTGTGTGTGTATATGTTTTTTTATATATGTGATGTGTGGGTGTGTGGTATATGTTTGTTGTATATATTGGGTGTGTGTATATTTTTATATGTGTGTGTGTGTGTGTTTATGTATGAGTGTTGTATAGGTTTATGTATATATGTGTGTGTGGTGTGTGTATATGTTTGTGTATATTTGTGTGGTTGTGGTGTATTATATATATATTTATATTTATTTTTATATATCTATGTGGAGTGTGTATGTGTTTATGTATGTGTGGGTGTGTATCTGTTTATGTATTAATGTGTGGTGTGTGTTAGTTTGTGTATATATGTGGTGTGTGTGTGTGTGTGTGTATGTATGTGTGTGTGTGTATATTGTTTGTGTTTATATGTGTGTGTGTGTTTTTATTTATATGTATGTGTGTGTGTTGATGTATGTGTGTGTTTTGTTTGGTGTATATATGTGGGTGGTGTGTATATATGTTTGTGTATATGTGTTGTGTGAATTTGGTTGTACTGTAGTTAATGTTTGTGTGTCTGTGGTGTATTTGTTTGTGTATTTGTGTGTGGGTGTTTGTATGTGTGTTTTATGTGTGTGTGTTTGTGTGTTTGTGTGTGTTGTGTGAGTGTGTGATGTAAAGTGTTTATATGTATGTGTGTGTGGGTGTATGTTTGTGTATATATGTGTGTGTGCTATGTGTGTGTTTATGTTTGTGTATATATGTGTGTGTGTATGGTTTGTGGGTGTGGTGAGTATAGTGAGTGTGGTGAGTATAGTCAGTATAGTGGGTGTGGTGAGTATAGTGAGTGTGGTGAGTATAATGAGTGTAGTGAGGATAGGGAGTGTAGTGAGTATAGTCAGTGTGGTGAGTATAGTCAGTATAGTGAGTATAATGAGTGTAGTGGGTGTGGTGAGTATAGTGAGTGTAGTGAGTGTGGTGAGTATAATGAGTATAGTGGGTGTGGTGAGTATAGTGGGTGTAGTGAGTATAGTGGGTGTGGTGGATGTATTGAGTGTGGTGGGTGTGGTGAGTATAATGAGTATGGTGGGTGTAGTGAGTGTGGCGAGTATAGTCAGTGTAGTGAGTGTGGTGAGTATAGTGGGTGTGGTGAGTATAGTGAGTGTGGTGGATGTAGTGAGTGTGGTGAGTATAGTGAGTGTGGTGGATGTAGTGAGTGTGGTGGATGTGGTGACTATAGTGAGTGTAGTCAGTATAGTGAGTGTGGTGAGTGTAGTGGGTATGGTGAGTGTGGTGAGTATAGTGAGTGTGGTGAGTATAGTCAGTATAGAGGGTG
>CM038726.1:260000-280000 GCA_021613375.1 Megaleporinus macrocephalus
ATCACCATTGTAAACATCACCACTGTAAACACCATCACCACTAGTGTAAACATCATCACCACCACTGTAAACATCATCACCACCACTGTAAACACCATCATCAATCACCACCACTGTAAACATCACCACCACTGTAAACACCATCATTACCACCACTGTAAACACCATCACTACCACTGTAAACACCATCATCACCACCACTGTAAACATCACCACCACTGTCAACACCATCACCACCACTGTCAACACCATCACCACCACTGTAAACACCATCATCACCATCATCACCACCACTGTCAACACCATCACCACCACTGTAAACATCACTACCACTGTCAACACCATCACCACCACTGTAAACACCATCATCACCATCATCACCACCACTGTAAACATCACCACCACTGTAAACACCACCAGAACCATTTCACTCTCTCTGGATGATTGGACTGTCCAGCTGGAAACCCGGACGAGCAGCTGAAACTAGGGTAGAGCACGTGCTGGTCTGTGCTGGGTTTTTTAGCAAGGCAGAGAGGAATTTTAATAAGCAGGTGGATTTCCCCTTACTTACTCAAAACAAGTGAGAGACGTGCTCAAAAGTAAAATGCTAATGAACTGATTGGACGTGATTAGGTACTCGTTAGTGAAGCTGAGTAGAAGTAACACCTGTACAGGAGCGTTTAGCTAGTTACTCCACTCTAATGCTAACTGTAGCCATATAAGACCAACACGGCCCACCGTTAGCGAGCTAGCGCGCTCAGAGCACAACAACTTATCAGACTTTCAGGATCTGTGAGCGATACGAGCTCCAGCGCGTCTCTAACCAGCACGTCTGATTACATCAGCTCAACCTGATCAACACTCAGCACGTCTGATTACATCAGCTCAACCTGATCAACACTCAGCGCGGCGGGAAACTCCAGACCTGACTAGCATCTCACCACGCCTCACCATCACACCACTAACAGCACTACTGAGAGAGTAAAGGAGTGACGAGGGGTGCACAGGAATCAGAGAAGAAAGAATTAACTAGAGAGGGGAAGTTCATGAACAAACTTCAAAGTTGGCTTGAAATAGCCCGCTGATAGTAGTGTGTGTTGTGTAGTGTGTGTGTTGTGTAATTTGTGTGGTGTGTAGTGTGTGTTGTGTAATCTGTGTGGTGTGTAGTGTGTGTGTTGTGTAATCTGTGTGGTGTGTAGTGTGTATGTTGTGTAGTGTGTGTGTTGTGTAGTGTGTGTGTTGTGTATGTTGTGTAGTTTGTGTGTTGTGTAGGGTGTGTGTTGTGTAGGGTGTGTTGTGTAGTGTGTGTGTTGTGTAATCTATGTGGTGTGTAGTGTGTATGCTGTGTAGTGTGTGTGTTGTGTAGTGTCTGTGTTGTGTAGTGTGTGTGTGTTGTGTAATCTGTGTGGTGTGTAGTGTGTATGTTGTGTAGTGTGTGTTGTGTAGTGTGTGTGTTGTGTAGTTTGTATGTTGTGTAGTGTGTGTGTTGTGTAGTGTGTGTGTGGTGCAGTGTGTGTTGTGTAGTGTGTGTGTTGTGTAATCTGTGTGGTGTGTAGTGTGTGTTGTGCAGTGTGTGTGTTGTGTAATCTATGTGGTGTGTAGTGTGTATGTTGTGTAGTGTGTGTGTTGTGTAGTGTGTGTGTTGTGTAGTGTGTGTGTGTTGTGTAATGTGTGTTGTGTTGTGTATGTTGTGTAGTGTGTGTGTGTGTGTGGTGCAGTGTGTGTGTTGTGTAGTGTGTGTGTTGTGTAATCTGTGTGGTGTGTAGTGTGTTGTGCAGTGTGTGTGTTGTGTAATCTATGTGGTGTGTAGTGTGTATCTTGTGTAGTGTGTATGTTGTGTAGTGTGTGTGTGTTGTGTAATCTGTGTGGTGTGAAGTGTGTATGTTGCGTAGTGTGTGTTGTGTAGTGTGTGTGTGTTGTGTAATCTGTGTGGTGTGAAGTGTGTATGTTGCGAGTGTGTGTGTGTTGTGTAGTGTGTGTGTGTTGTGTAGTGTGTGTTGTGTAATCTGTGTGGTGTGTAGTGTGTATGTTGTGTAGTCTGTGTGTGTGTTGTGTAGTGTGTGTGATGTGTAGTCTGTGTGGTGTGTAGTATGTATGTTGTGTAGTGTGTGTGTTGTGTAGTCTGTGTGGTGTGTAGTGTGTATGCTGTGTAGTGTTTATGTTGTGTAGTGTGTGTGTTTATGTTGAGTAGTGTGTATGTTGTGTAGTGTGTGTGTTGTGTATGTTGTGTAGTGTTTATGTTGTGTAGTGTGTATGATGTGTAGTGTTTATGTTGTGTAGTGTGTGTGTGTTGTGTAGTGTGTATGTTGTGTAGTGTGTGTGTTGTGTAGTTTGTGTTTTGTGTATGTTGTGTAGTGTGTATGTTGTGTAGTGTGTGTGTGGTGTAGTGTGTGTGTTGTGTAGGGTGTGTGTTGTGTAATCTGTGTGGTGTGTAGTTTGTGTGTTGTGTAATCTGTGTGGTGTAAAGTGTGTATGTTGTGTAGAGTGTGTGTTGTGTAGAGTGTGTGTGTTGTGTATGTTGTGTAGTGTGTGTGTTGTGTAGTCTGTGTGGTGTGTGTGTTGTGTAGTGTGTGTGTTGTGTAATCTGTGTGGTGTGTATTGTGTATGTTGTGTAGTGTGTGTTGTGTATGTTGTGTAGTGTGTATGTTGTATAGTTTGTGTGTGTGTTGTGTAGTGTGTGTGTTATGTACTGTGTGTTTTGTGTATGTTGTGTAGTGTGTGTATTATGTAGTATGTGTGTTGTGTATGGTGTGTAGTGTGCATGTTGTGTAGTGTGTGTGGCAGTAAAGAATAAGGGAGAAGTAGAGGAGTAAATGAATAAAGGAGTAATGAGGTATATAAAAGTGTAGTAAGGGGGAGTAAAGGAGTAATGAGGTATATAAAAGAGTAGTAAGGAAGGTAAAGGAGTAATGAGGTATATAAAAGAGTAGTAAGGGGGAGTAAAGGAGTAATGAGGTATATAAAAGAGTAGTAAGGAAGGTAAAGGAGTAATGAGGTATATAAAAGAGTAGTAAGGGGGAGTAAAGGAGTAATGAGGTATATAAAAGAGTAGTAAGGGGGGAGTAAAGGAGTAAGAGGTATATAAAAGAGTAGTAAGGGGGAGTAAAGGAGTAATGAGGTATATAAAAGAGTAGTAAGGAAGGTAAAGGAGTAATGAGGTATATAAAGAGTAGTAAGGGAAGTTAAGGAGTAATGAGGTATATAAAAGAGTAGCTAAGGGGGAGTAAAGGAGTATGAGGTATATAAAAGAGTAGTAAGGGGAGTAAAGGAGTAATGAGGTATATAAAAAGAGTAGTAAGGAAGGTAAAGGAGTAATGAGGTATATAAAAGAGTAGTAAGGGGGAGTAAAGGAGTAATGAGGTATATAAAAGAGAAGTAAGGGAATGGTACAGGGAGGTAATGAGGTATATAAAAGAGTAGTAAGGGGGAGTAAAGGAGTAATGAGGTATATAAAAGAGTAGTAAGGAAGGTAAAGGAGTAATGAGGTATATAAAGAGTAGTAAGGGGGGAAGTAAAGGAGTAATGAGGTATTAAAAGAGTAGTAAGGAAGGTAAAGGAGTAATGAGGTATATAAAAGAGTGTAAGGAAGGTAAAGGAGTAATGGGTATAAAAGAGTAGTAAGGAGGTAAAGGAGTAATGAGGTATATAAAAGAGTAGTAAGGAAGGTAAAGGAGTAATGAGGTATATAAAAAGAGTAGTAAGGAAGTAAAGGAGTATGAGGTATATAAAAGAGTAGTAAGGAAGGTAAAGGAGTAATGAGGTATATAAAAGAGTAGTAAGGGGAGTAAAGGAGTAATGAGGTATATAAAAGAGTAGTAAGGGGGAGTAAAGAGTAATGAGGTATATAAAAGAGTAGTAAGGGGGAGTAAAGGAGTAATGAGGTATATAAAAGAGTAGTAAGGAAGGTAAAGGAGTAATGAGGTATATAAAAGAGTAGTAAGGGGGAGTAAAGGAGTAATGAGGTATATAAAAGAGTAGTAAGGGGGAGTAAAGGAGTAATGAGGTATATAAAAGAGTAGTAAGGGGGAGTAAAGGAGTAATGAGGTATATAAAAGAGTAGTAAGGGGGAGTAAAGGAGTAATGAGGTATATAAAAGAGTAGTAAGGAAGGTAAAGGAGTAATGAGGTATATAAAAGAGTAGTAAGGGGGAGTAAAGGAGTAATGAGGTATATAAAAGAGTAGTAAGGGGAGAGTAAAGAGTAATGAGGTATATAAAAGAGTAGTAAGGGGGAGTAAAGGAGTAATGAGGTATATAAAAGAGTAGTAAGGGGATTAAAGGAGTAATGAGGTATAAAAGAGTAGTAAGGGGAGTAAAGGAGTAATGAGGTATATAAAAGAGTAGTAAGGGGGAGGTAAAGGAGTAATGAGGTATTAAAAGAGTAGTAAGGGGGGAGTAAAGGAGTAATGAGGTATATAAAGAGTAGTAAGGGGGAGTAAAGGAGTAATGAGGTATATAAAAGGTAGTAAGGAGGAGTAAAGGAGTAAATGAGGTATATAAAAGAGTAGTAAGGAAGGTAAGGAGTAATGAGGTATATAAAGAGTAGTAAGGGGGAGTAAAGGAGTAATGAGGTATATAAAAGAGTAGTAAGGGAAGGTAAAGGAGTAATGAGGTATATAAAAGAGTAGTAAGGGGGAGTAAAGGAGTAATGAGGTATATAAAAGAGTAGTAAGGAAGGTAAAGGAGTAATGAAGGTATACTATAAAGAGTAGTAAGGGGGGAGTAAAGGAGTAATGAGGTACTATAAAAGAGTAGTAAGGAAGGTAAAAGGAGTAATGAGGTATATAAAAGAGTAGTAAGGAAGGTAAAGGAGTAATGAGGTATTTAAAAGAGTAGTAAGGAAGGTAAAGGAGTAATGATGGTATATAAAAGAGTTGTAAGGAAGGTAAAGGAGTAATGAGGATATAAAAGAGTAGTAAGGAAGTAAAGGAGTAATGAGGTATATAAAAGAGTAGTAGGAAGGGTAAAGGAGTAATGAGGTATATAAAGAGTAGTAAGGGGGGAGTAGTAAAGGAGTAATGAGGTATAAAAAGAGTAGTAAGGAAGGTAAGGAGTAATGAGGTATATAAAAGAGTAGTAAGGAAGGTAAAGGAGTAATGAGTATATAAAAGAGTATAGAGGAAGGTAAAGGAGTAAAGGTATATAAAAGAGTAGTAAGGAGTAAAGGAGTAATGAGGTATTAAAAGTAGTAAGGAAGGTAAAGGAGTAATGAGGTATATAAAAGAGTAGTAAGGAAGGTAAAGGAGTAATGAGGTATATAAAAGAGTAGTAAGGGGGGAGTAAAGGAGTAATGAGGTATATAAAAGAGTAGTAAGGAAGGTAAAGGAGTAATGAGGTATATAAAAGAGTAGTAAGGAAGGTAAAGGAGTAATGAGGTATATAAAAGTGTAGTAAGGAAGGTAAAGGAGTAATGAGGTATATAAAAGTGTAGTAAGGAAGGTAAAGGAGTAATGAGTAGTATAAAAAGAGTAGTAAGGAAGGTAAAGGAGTAATGAGGTATATAAAAGAGTAGTAAGGAGGTAAAGGAGTAATGAGGTATATAAAAGAGTAGTAAGGAAGGTAAAGGAGTAATGAGGTATATAAAAGAGTAGTAAGGAAGGTAAAGGAGTAATGAGGTATATAAAAGAGTAGTAAGGGGGGAGTAAAGGAGTAATGAGGTATATAAAAGAGTAGTAAGGAAGGTAAAGGAGTAATGAGGTATATAAAAGAGTAGTAAGGAAAGTAAAGGAGTAATGAGGTATATAAAAGAGTAGTAAGGGGGAGTAAAGGAGTAATGAGGTATATAAAAGAGTAGTAAGGAAGGTAAAGGAGTAATGAGGTATATAAAAGAGTAGTAAGGAAGGTAAAGGAGTAATGAGGTATATAAAAAAGAGTAGTAAGGAAGGTAAAGGAGTAATGAGGTATATAAAAGAGTAGTAAGGAAGGTAAAGGAGTAATGAGGTATATAAAAGAGTAGTAAGGAAGGTAAAGGAGTAATGAGGTATATAAAAGAGTAGTAAGGAAGGTAAAGGAGTAATGAGGTATATAAAAGAGTAGTAAGGAAGGTAAAGGAGTATGAGGTATATAAAAGAGTAGTAAGGGGGAGTAAAGGAGTAATGAGGTATATAAAGAGTAGTAAGGAAGGTAAAGGAGTAATGAGGTATATAAAAGAGTAGTAAGGGGAGGTAAAGGAGTAATGAGGTATATAAAGAGTAGTAAGGAAGGTAAAGGAGTAATGAGGTATATAAAAGAGTAGTAAGGAATGGGTAAAGGAGTAATGAGGTATATAAAAGAGTAGTAAGGGGAGTAAAGGAGTAATGAGGTATATAAAAGAGTAAAGGGGGAGTAAAGGAGTAATGAGGTATATAAAAGAGTAGTAAGGAAGGTAAAGGAGTAATGAGGTATATAAAAGAGTAGTAAGGAAGGTAAAGGAGTAATGAGGTATATAAAAGAGTAGTAAGGAACGGTAAAGGAGTACTGAGGTATATAAAAGAGTATTAAGGAAGGTAAAGGAGTTATGAGGTATATAAAAGAGTAGTAAGGGAAGGTAAAGGAGTAATGAGGTATATAAAAGAGTAGTAAGGAAGGTAAAGGAGTAATGATGGTATATAAAAGAGTAGTAAGGAAGTTAAAGGAGTAATGAGGTATATAAAAGAGTAGTAAGGGAAGGAGTAAAGGAGTAATGAGGTATATAAAAGAGTAGTAAGGAGGTAAAGGACGTAATGAGGTATATAAAAGAGTAGTAAGGAGGTAAAGGAGTAATGAGGTATATAAAAGAGTAGTAAGGAAGGTAAAGGAGTAATGAGGTATATAAAAGAGTAGTAAGGAAGGTAAAGGCAGTAATGAGGTATATAAAGAGTAGTAAGGGGGAGGTAAAGGAGTAATGAGGTATATAAAAGAGTAGTAAGGGGAGTAAAGGAGTAATGAGGTATATAAAAGAGTAGTAAGGAAGGTAAAGGAGTAATGAGGTATATAAAAGCGTAGTAAGGGGAGTAAAGGAGTAATTGAGGTAATAAAAGAGTAGTAAGGGGAGAGGTAAAGGAGTAATGAGGTATATAAATGAGTAGTAAGGGGAAGTAAAGGAGTAATGAGGTATATAAAAGAGTAGTAAGGGGAAGTAAAGGAGTAATGAGGTATATAAAAGAGTAGTAAGGGGAAGTAACAGGAGTAATGAGGTATATAAAAGAGTAGTAAGGAAGGTAAAGGAGTAATGCAGGTATATAAAAGAGTAGTAAGGGGGAGGTAAAGGAGATAATGAGGTATATAAAAGAGTAGTAAGGGGGAGTAATAGGAGTAATGAGGTATATAAAAGAGTAGTAAGGAAGGTAAAGGAGTAATGAGGTATATCAAAGGAGTAGTAAGGGAGGTAAAGGAGAATGAGGATATAAAAGAAGTAAGTAAGGAAGAGTAAAGGAGTAATGAGGTATATAAAAGAGTAGTAAGGGGGAGTAAAGGAGTAATGAGGTATATAAAAGAGTAGTAAGGAAGGTAAAGGAGTAATGAGGTATATAAAAGTGTAGTAAGGAAGGTAAAGGAGTATTGAGGTATATAAAGAGTAGTAAGGGGGAGTAAAGGAGTAATGAGGTATATAAAAGAGTAGTAAGGAAGGTAAAGGAGTAATGTTGTATATAAAAGAGTAGTAAAGGGGAGAAAAGGAGTAATGAGGTATATAAAAGAGTAGTAAGGGGAGTAAAGGAGTAATGAGGTATATAAAAGAGTAGTAAGGGGGAGTAAAGGAGTAATGGGTATAAAAAAGGTAGTAAGGGGGGAGTAAAGGAGTAATGAGGTATATAAAAGAGTAGTAAGGAAGGTAAAGGAGTAATGAGGTATATAAAAGAGTAGTAAAGGGGAGTAAAGGAGTAATGAGGTATATAAAAGAGTAGTAAGGGGGAGTAAAGGAGTAATGAGGTATATAAAGAGTAGTAAGGAAGGTAAAGGAGTAATTAGGTAATATAAAGAGTAGTAAGGGGGAGTAAAGGAGTAATGAGGTATATAAAAGAGTAGTAAGGGGGAGTAAAGGAGTAATGAGGTATATAAAAGAGTAGTAAGAAGGTAAAGGAGTAATGAGGTATATAAAGTGAGTAGTAAGGAGGTAAAGGAGTAATGAGGTATATAAAAGAGTAGTAAGGGGGGAGTAAAGGAGTAATGAGGTATATAAAAGAGTAGTAAGGGAAGTAAAGGAGTAATGAGGTATATAAAAGAGTAGTAAGGGAGGTAAAGGAGTAATGAGTTATATAAAAGAGTAGTAAGGGGGAGGTAAAGGAGTAATGAGGTATATAAAAGAGTAGTAAGGGAAGGTAAAGGAGTAATGAGGTATATAAAAGAGTAGTAAGGAAGGTAAAGGAGTAATGAGGTATATAAAAGAGTAGTAAGGGAGGTAAAGGAGTAATGAGGTATATAAAAGAGTAGTAAGGGAGTAAAGGAGTAATGAGGTATATAAAAGAGTAGTAAGGAAGGTAAAGGAGTAATGAGGTATATAAAAGAGTAGTAAGGGGGTAAAGGAGTAGTAATGAGGTATATAAAAGAGTATAAGGAAGGTAAAGGAGTAATGAGGTATATAAAAGAGTAATAAGGAAGGTAAAGGAGTAATGAGGTATATAAAAGAGTAGTAAGGGGAGTAAAGGAGTATGAGGTATATAAAAGAGTAGTAGGGGGGAGTAAAGGAGTAATGAGGTACATAAAAGAGTAGTAAGGAAGGTAAAGGAGTAATGAGGTATATAAAAGAGTAGTAAGGAAGGTAAAGGAGTAATGAGGTATATAAAAGAGTAGTAAGGGGGGAGTAAAGGAGTAATGAGGTATATAAAAGAGTAGTAAGGAAGGTAAAGGAGTAATGAGGTATATAAAAGAGTAGTAAGGAAGGTAAAGGAGTAATGAGGTATATAAAAGAGTAGTAAGGGGGAGTAAAGGAGTAATGAGGTATATAAAAGAGTAGTAAGGAAGGTAAAGGAGTAATGAGGTATATAAAAGAGTAGTAAGGAAGGTAAAGGAGTAATGAGGGGATATAAAAGAGTAGTAAGGAGGTAAAGGAGTAATGATGGTATATAAAAGAGTAGTAAGGGGGAGTAAAGGAGTAATGAGGTATATAAAAGAGTAATAAGGAAGGTAAAGGAGTAATGAGGTATATAAAAGGAGTAGATGGGGGAGTAAAGGTGTAATGAGGTATATAAAAGAGTAGTAAGGGGGAGTAAAGGAGTAATGAGGTACATAAAAGAGTAGTAAGTGGGAGTAAAGGCGTAATGAGGTATATAAAAGAGTAGTAAGGAAGGTAAAGGAGTAAATGAGGTATATAAAAGAGTAGTAAACGGAGTACAGGAGTAATGAGGGTATATAAAAGAGTAGTAAGGGGGAGTAAAGGAGTAATGAGTATATAAAAGAGTAGTAAGGAAGGCTAAAGGAGTAATGAGGTATATAAAAGAGTAGTAAGGGGAGTAAAGGAGTAATGAGGTATATAAAAGAGTAGTAAGGAAGGTAAAGGAGTAATGAGGTATAAAAAGAGTAGTAAGGGAGAGTAAAGGAGTAATGAGGTATATAAAAGAGTAGTAAGGGGGGAGTAAAGGAGTAATGAGGTATATAAAAGAGTAGTAAGGAAGGTAAAGGAGTAATGAGGTATATAAAAGAGTAGTAAGGAAGGTAAAGGAGTAATGACGGTATATAAAAGAGTAGTAAGGAAGGTAAGGAGTAATGAGGTATATAAAAGAGTAGTAAGGGGGAGTAAAGGAGTAATGAGGTATATAAAAGAGTAGTAAGGGGGAGTAAAGGAGTAATGAGAATAAAGAGTAGAAAGGAGTAGTAATGAGGTATATAAAAGAGTAGTAAGGGAGGTAAAGGAGTAATGAGGTATATAAAAAGAGTAGTAAGGAAGGTAAGGAGTAATGAGGTATATAAAAGAGTAGTAGGGAGTAAAGGAGTAATGAGGTATATAAAAGAGTAGTAAGGGGGAGTAAAGGAGTAATGAGGTATATAAAAGAGTAGTAAGGAAGGTAAAGGAGTAATGAGGTATATAAAAGAGTAGTAAGGAAGGTAAAGGAGTAATGAGGTATATAAAAGAGTAGTAAGGGGGAGTAAAGGAGTAATGAGGTATATAAAAGAGTAGTAAGGGGGGGTAAAGGAGTAATGAGGTATATAAAAGAGTAGTAAGGGGAGTAAAGGAGTAATGAGGTACATAAAAGAGTAGTAAGGGGGAGTAAAGGAGTAATGAGGTATATAAAAGAGTAGTAAGGAAGGTAAAGGAGTAATGAGGTATATAAAAGAGTAGAGCGGGAGTAAAGGAGTAATGAGGTATATAAAAGAGTAGTAAGGGGGGAGTAAAGGAGTAATGAGGTATATAAAAGAGTAGTAAGGGGGGAGTAAAGGAGTAATGAGGTATATAAAAGAGTAGTAAGGGGGGAGTAAAGGAGTAATGAGGTATATAAAAGAGTAGTAAGGAAGGTAAAGGAGTAATGAGGTATATAAAAGAGTAGTAAGGGGGAGTAAAGGAGTAATGAGGTATATAAAAGAGTAGTAAGGGGGGAGTAAAGGAGTAATGAGGTATATAAAAGAGTAGTAAGGAAGGTAAAGGAGTAATGAGGTATATAAAAGAGTAGTAAGGAAGGTAAAGGAGTAATGAGGTATATAAAAGAGTAGTAAGGGGGAGTAAAGGAGTAATGAGGTATATAAAAGAGTAGTAAGGGGGAGTAAAGGAGTAATGAGGTATATAAAAGAGTAGTAAGGGGGAGTAAAGGAGTAATGAGGTATATAAAGAGTAGTAAGGAAGGTAAAGGAGTAATGAGGTATATAAAAGAGTAGTAAGGAAGGTAAAGGAGTAATGAGGTATATAAAAGAGTAGTAAGGAAGGTAAAGGAGTAATGAGGTATATAAAAGAGTAGTAAGGGGGAGTAAAGGAGTAATGAGGTATATAAAAGAGTAGTAAGGAAGGTAAAGGAGTAATGAGGTATATAAAAGAGTAGTAAGGAAAGTAAAGGAGTAATGAGGTATATAAAAGTGTAGTAAGGGGGAGTAAAGGAGTAATGAGGTATATAAAAGAGTAGTAAGGAAGGTAAAGGAGTAATGAGGTATATAAAAGAGTAGTAAGGAAGGTAAAGGAGTAATGAGGTATATAAAAGAGTAGTAAGGAAGGTAAAGGAGTAATGAGGTATATAAAAGAGTAGTAAGGGGGGAGTAAAGGAGTAATGAGGTATATAAAAGAGTAGTAAGGAAGGTAAAGGAGTAATGAGGTATATAAAAGAGTAGTAAGGAAGGTAAAGGAGTAATGAGGTATATAAAAGAGTAGTAAGGGGGGAGTAAAGGAGTAATGGGTATATAAAAGAGTAGTAAGGAAGGTAAAGGAGTAATGAGGTTATAAAAAGAGTAGTAGGGGGGAGTAAAGGAGTAATGAGGTATATAAAAGAGTAGTAAGGAAGGTAAAGGAGTAATGAGGTATATAAAAGAGTAGTAAGGGGAAGTAAAGGAGTAATGAGGTATATAAAAGAGTAGTAAGGGGGAGTAAAGGAGTAATGAGGTATATAAAAGAGTAGTAAGGAAGGTAAAGGAGTAATGAGGTATAAAAGAGTAGTAAGGAAGGTAAAGGAGTAATGAGGTTTATAAAAGAGTAGTAAGGAAGGTAAAGGAGTAATGAGGTATATAAAGAGTAGTAAGGGGAAGTAAAGGAGTTATGAGGTATATAAAAGAGTAGTAAGGAAGGTAAAGGAGTAATGAGGTATATAAAAGAGTAGTAAGGGGGAGTAAAGGAGTAATGAGGTATATAAAAGAGTAGAAGGGGGAGTAAAGGAGTAATGAGGTATATAAAAGAGTAGTAAGGAAGGTAAAGGAGGGTAATGAGGTATATAAAAGAGTAGTAAGGAAGGTAAAGGAGTAATGAGGTTATAAAAGAGTAGAAAGGAAGGTAAAGGAGTAATGAGGTATATAAAAGAGTAGTAAGGGGGAGTAAAGGAGTAATGAGGTATATAAAAGAGTAGTAAGGGGGAGTAAAGGAGTAATGAGGTATATAAAAGAGTAGTAAGGGGAGTAAGGAGTAATGAGGTTATAAAGAGTAGTAAGGGGGAGTAAGGAGTAATGAGGTATATAAAGAGTAGTAAGGAAGGTAAAGGAGTATGAGGTATATAAAAGAGTAGTAAGGAAGGTAAAGGAGTAATGAGGTATATAAAAAGAGTAGTATGGAAGGTAAAGGAGTAATGAGGGTATATAAAAGAGTAGTAAGGGGGAGTAAAGGAGTAATGAGGTATATAAAAGAGTAGTAAGGGGGGAGTAAAGGAGTAATGAGGTATATAAAAGAGTAGTAAGGAAGGTAAAGGAGTAATGAGGTATATAAAAGAGTAGTAAGGAAGGTAAAGGAGTAATGAGGTATATAAAAGAGTAGTAAGGAAGGTAAAGGAGTAATGAGGTATATAAAAGAGTAGTAAGGAAGGTAAAGGAGTAATGAGGTATATAAAAGAGTAATAAGGAAGGTAAAGGAGTAATGAGGTATATAAAAGAGTAGTAAGGGGGGAGTAAAGGAGTAATGAGGTATATAAAAGAGTAGTAAGGAAGGTAAGGAGTAATGAGGTATATAAAAGAGTAGTAAGGAAGGTAAAGGAGTAATGAGGTATATAAAAGAGTAGTAAGGAAGGTAAAGGAGTAATGAGGTATATAAAAGGAGTAATAAGGAAGGTAAAGGAGTAATGAGGTATATAAAAGAGTAGTAAGGGGGTGTAAAGGAGTAATGAGGTATATAAAGAGTAGTAAGGAAGGTAAAGGAGTAATGAGGTATATAAAAGAGTAGTAAGGAAGGTAAAGGAAGTAATGAGGTATATAAAAGAGTAGTAAGGAAGGTAAAGGAGTAATGAGGTATATAAAAGAGTAGTAAGGGGGGAGTAAAGGAGTAATGAGGTATATAAAAGAGTAGTAAGGAAGGTAAAGGAGTAATGAGGTATATAAAAGAGTAGTAAGGAAGGTAAAGGAGTAATGAGGTATATAAAAGAGTAGTAAGGAAGGTAAAGGAGTAATGAGGTATATAAAAGAGTAGTAAGGGGGAGTAAAGGAGTAATGAGGTATATAAAAGAGTAGTAAGGGGGAGTAAAGGAGTAATGAGGTATATAAAAGAGTAGTAAGGGGGAGTAAAGGAGTAATGAGGTATATAAAAGAGTAGTAAGGAAGGTAAAGGAGTAATGAGGTATATAAAAGAGTAGTAAGGAAGGTAAAGGAGTAATGAGGTATATAAAAGAGTAGTAAGGGGGGAGTAAAGGAGTAATGAGGTATATAAAAGAGTAGTAAGGAAGGTAAAGGAGTAATGAGGTATATAAAAGAGTAGTAAGGGGGGAGTAAAGGAGTAATGAGGTATATAAAAGAGTAGTAAGGAAGGTAAAGGAGTAATGAGGTATATAAAAGTGTAGTAAGGGGGAGTAAAGGAGTAATACATACACACTCATATACATACACACACATACACACTCATATACATACACACTCATACACACACTCATACACATACACACACATACACACTCATATACACACACACTCATACACACACTCATACACACACATACACAGTCATACACACACCTTTACTCAGGTTTACACACACACTCATACACACACACACATATACACACTCATACACACACATATGCACACTCATACAGACACATACACACACCTTTACTCAGGTTTACACACACACTCATACACACACACACTCATACACAGCTGCAGGACGGCGGCGGGGGTCTCGGGGGGTCACCTCTGGAGAGTGTTTGATGTTGTAACACTGACCTTTCACACACTTCTCCGACTGCACACACACATACACACACACACACACACACACACACACACACACACACGCATACACATGCACACACAAACATACACACACATACACACACCTACACACACACACATACACACACATACACACACATACACACACCTACACACACACAGTTTCACAACCTCCCCATATTTATTCCCCTGTTATACTTGCTCTGCTCCTCTGAGTGTTTATTAATCAGCTATAATTCCTGTTAATGGATCATTTATTACACAACACAGGCTTCACTGTCTCACTGACTCAAACCCTGTTTCACCACTAGTGACATCACTGATGACATCACAAGCTGCTCCTGCTGCTGTTTCCTGTCTGTGTGACTAAACAGTCTGTTCTGTATGTGGGTTAAAGGTAAACTGAACTCAGCCACTGACCCCTAATGTGACCTCTGACCTTACTGAGCTATTTTCTGACTAAACAGTGAATGTCCCGGTTTCCTGTTAATATTAGTAGTAATTAGTATTGTTAGATATAGTATGTGTATGTTATTATTAGTACTAGTAACTAGTATTGTTAGATATAGTATGTGTATGTTAATATTATTAGTAGTAATTAGTATTGTTAGATATAGTATGTGTATGTTATTATTAGTAGTAGTAATTAGTAATGTTAGATATAGTATGTGTATGTTATTATTAGTACTAGTAATTAGTATTGTTAGATATAGTATGTGTATGTTATTATTAGTAGTAGTAGTAATTAGTATTGTTAGATATAGTATGTGTATGTTATTATTAGTACTAGTAATTAGTATTGTTAGATATAGTATGTGTATGTTATTATTAGTAGTAGTAATTAGTATTGTTAGATATAGTATGTGTATGTTATTATTAGTACTAGTAATTAGTATTGTTAGATATAGTATGTGTATGTTATTATTATTAGTAGTAATTAGTATTGTTAGATATAGTATGTGTATGTTATTATTAGTAGTAGTAATTAGTATTGTTAGATATAGTATGTGTATGTTATTATTAGTAGTAGTAATTAGTATTGTTAGATATAGTATGTGTATATTATTATTAGTAGTAGTAATTAGTATTGTTAGATATAGTATGTGTATGTTATTATTAGTACTAGTAATTAGTATTGTTAGATATAGTATGTGTATGTTATTATTAGTAGTAGTAATTAGTATTGTTAGATATAGTATGTGTATGTTATTATTATTAGTAGTAATTAGTATTGTTAGATATAGTATGTGTATGTTATTATTGTTAGTAGTAATTAGTATTGTTAGATGTATTATGTGTATGTTATTATTAGTAGTAGTAATTAGTATTGTTAGATATAGTATGTGTATGTTATTATTAGTAGTAGTAATTAGTATTGTTAGATATAGTATGTGTATGTTATTATTAGTAGTAGTAATTAGTATTGTTAGATATAGTATGTGTATGTTATTATTAGTAGTAGTAATTAGTATTGTTAGATATAGTATGTGTATGTTATTATTAGTAGTAATTTGTATTGTTAGATATAGTATGTGTATGTTAATATTACTAGTAGTAATTAGTATTGTTAGATATAGTATGTGTATGTTATTATTAGTAGTAGTAATTAGTATTGTTAGATATAGTATGTGTATGTTATTATTAGGAGTAGTAATTAGTATTGTTAGATATAGTATGTGTATGTTATTATTAGTAGTAGTAATTAGTATTGTTAGATATAGTATGTGTATGTTAATATTAGGAGTAGTAATTAGTATTGTTAGATATAGTATGTGTATGTTATTATTAGTAGTAGTAATTAGTATTGTTAGATATAGTATGTGTATGTTATTATTAGTAGTAGTAATTAGTATTGTTAGATATAGTATGTGTATGTTATTATTATTAGTAGTAATTAGTATTGTTAGATATAGTATGTGTATGTTATTATTATTAGTAGTAATTAGTATTGTTAGATATAGTATGTGTATGTTATTATTAGTAGTAGTAATTAGTATTGTTAGATATAGTATGTGTATGTTATTATTATTAGTATTTAGTATTGTTAGATATAGTATGTGTATGTTATTATTAGTAGTAGTATTTAGTATTGTTAGATATAGTATGTGTATGTTATTTTTAGTAGTATTTAGTATTGTTAGATATAGTATGTGTATGTTATTAGTAGTAGTAATTAGTATTGTTAGATATAGTATGTGTATGTTAATATTATTAGTAGTAATTAGTATTGTTAGATGTATTATGTGTATGTTATTATTAGTAGTAGTAATTAGTATTGTTAGATATAGTATGTGTATGTTATTATTAGTAGTAGTAATTAGTATTGTTAGATATAGTATGTGTATGTTATTATTAATAGTAGTAATTAGTATTGTTAGATATAGTATGTGTATGTTAATATTATTATTAGTAATTAGTATTGTTAGATATAGTATGTGTGTTATTATTATTATTAGTAATTAGTATTGTTAGATATAGTCAGTGTATGTTATTATTAGTAGTAGTAATTAGTATTGTTAGATATAGTATGTGTATGTTATTATTAATAGTAGTAATTAGTATTGTTAGATATAGTATGTGTATGTTAATATTATTAGTAGTACTTAGTATTGTTAGATATAGTATGTGTATGTTAATATTATTAGTAGTAATTAGTATTGTTAGATATAGTATGTGTATGTTATTATTAGTAGTAGTAATTAGTATTGTTAGATATAGTATGTGTATGTTATTATTATTAGTAGTAGTAATTAGTATTGTTAGATATAGTATGTGTATGTTATTATTATTAGTAGTAATTAGTATTGTTAGATATAGTATGTGTATGTTATTATTATTAGTAGTAATTAGTATTGTTAGATATAGTATGTGTATGTTATTATTAATAGTAGTAATTAGTATTGTTAGATATAGTATGTGTATGTTAATATTAGTAGTAGTAATTAGTATTGTTAGATATAGTATGTGTATGTTATTATTATTAGTAGTAGTAATTAGTATTGTTAGATATAGTATGTGTATGTTATTATTATTAGTAGTAATTAGTATTGTTAGATATAGTATGTGTATGTTATTATTATTAGTAGTAATTAGTATTGTTAGATATAGTATGTGTATGTTATTATTAATAGTAGTAATTAGTATTGTTAGATATAGTATGTGTATGTTAATATTATTAGTAGTAATTAGTATTGTTAGATATAGTATGTGTATGTTAATATTATTAGTCGTAATTAGTATTGTTAAATATAGTATGTGTATGTTAATATTATTAGTAGTAATTAGTATTGTTAGATATAGTATGTGTATGTTATTATTAGTAGTAGTAATTAGTATTGTTAGATATAGTATGTGTATGTTATTATTAATAGTAGTAATTAGTATTGTTAGATATAGTATGTGTATGTTAACATTATTAGTAGTAATTAGTATTGTTAGATATAGTATGTGTATGTTATTATTATTAGTAGTAATTAGTATTGTTAGATATAGTATGTGTATGTTATTATTATTAGTAGTAATTAGTATTGTTAGATATAGTATGTGTATGTTATTATTAATAGTAGTAATTAGTATTGTTAGATATAGTATGTGTATGTTATTATTATTAGTAGTAATTAGTATTGTTAGATATAGTATGTGTATGTTATTATTATTAGTAGTAATTAGTATTGTTAGATATAGTATGTGTATGTTATTATTATTAGTAGTAATTAGTATTGTTAGATGTATTACGTGTATGTTATTATTATTAGTAGTAATTAGTATTGTTAGATATAGTATGTGTATGTTATTATTATTATTAGTAATTAGTATTGTTAGATATAGTATGTGTATGTTATTATTATTAGTAGTAATTAGTATTGTTAGATATAGTATGTGTATGTTATTATTATTAGTAGTAATTAGTATTGTTAGATATAGTATGTGTATGTTATTATTATTAGTAGTAATTAGTATTATTAGATGTATTACGTGTATGTTATTATTATTAGTAGTAATTAGTATTGTTAGATATAGTATGTGTATGTTATTATTAGTAGTAGTAATTAGTATTGTTAGATATAGTATGTGTATGTTAATATTAGTAGTAGTAATTAGTATTGTTAGATATAGTATGTGTATGTTAATATTAGTAGTAGTAATTAGTATTGTTAGATATAGTATGTGTATGTTAATATTATTAATAGTAGTAATTCGTGGGGAGTGGTCTAATCCATGTGTGTGTGAGAGAGAGAAACAGAAAGACAGAAAGAGAGAGAGATATAGAGGGTGAGAGAGAGGGTAATAGAGAGCGAGAGAGGGGTGAAAGAGAGGGAGATAGAGAGAGAGATAGAGAGAGAGAGAGTGAATGAGGTGAGGAATGTCTGCTGGAGGAATCTGTGACTCATGAATGTCTGTCTGAGTCTGTGTTTGTAAACTGACCTAAAGGAACTGCATCACTTCCTCCTGCCTCCTCCGCTCTGACTGGCCGCACAGCAGCTGTGGGCGGAGACTCGCACTGGACACATTTTAACTGAAACACAAAAAGGGGGAGGAGAGAAAGCAGAGAGAGAGAGGAAAGAAACAAGAGGAGAGAGAAAGGAGGGAGAGGGGGCTGGAGATAGAGAGAGGAAGAGAAATAAGAGAAGAGAGAGAGAGAGAGAGAGAGAAAAAGGAAGTTCACTTCTTGCTGTAGGAGAAGTTTTGCGCGGCAGTGATCTCGTACAGGTAAACACTGATTCTCTCTCTTTCTCCCTCTTTCTCTCTCTCTTTCTTTCTCTTTCTCCCTCTTTCTCTCTCTTTCTCTCTCTTTCTCTCTCTGTATCTCTCTTTTTCTCTCTCTCTCTGTCTCGTGCAGTGAGCTGGGTGGTGCTGCTGTGGTGGGTTATGAAGGTGTTTATGAATTAATGAGTGAGTCTCAGTTAAACAGTAATACAGCAGATCAGAGTTAACAGTTAACTCTACTAACCAACAGAGCGCTACACTCTACACGCTCACACCAGCAGTAATCTATAACCTACAGTTACACTCCTAGAGTACACCACTGTCTAATAACACACTCACAGAGGAGTATATAGTATAACAGTGAGATGTAGTAGAATATATAGTATAACAGTGAGATGTAGTGGAGTATATAGTATAACAGTGAGATGTAGTAGAGTATATAGTATAACAGTGAGATGTAGTAGAGTATATAGTATAACAGTGAGATGTAGTGGAGTATATAGTATAACAGTGAGATGTAGTGGAGTATATAGTATAACAGTGAGATGTAGTGAGTATATAGTATAACAGTAAGATGTAGTGAGTATATAGTATAACAGTGAGATGTAGTGGAGTATATAGTATAACAGTGAGATGTAGTGAGTATATAGTATTACAGTGAGATGTAGTGGAGTATATAGTATAACAGTGAGATGTAGTGGAGTATATAGTATAACAGTGAGATGTAGTGGAGTATATAGTATAACAGTGAGATGTAGTAGAGTATATAGTATAACAGTGAGATGTAGTGGAGTATATAGTATAACAGTGAGATGTAGTAGAGTATATAGTATAACAGTGAGATGTAGTGGAGTATATAGTATAACAGTGAGATGTAGTGGAGTATATAGTATAACAGTGAGATGTAGTAGAGTATATAGTATAACAGTGAGATGTAGTAGAGTATATAGTATAACAGTGAGATGTAGTGGAGTATATAGTATAACAGTGAGATGTAGTGGAGTATATAGTATAACAGTGAGATGTAGTGGAGTATATAGTATAACAGTGAGATGTAGTGGAGTATATAGTATAACAGTGAGATGTAGTGGAGTATATAGTATAACAGTGAGATGTAGTAGAGTATATAGTATAACAGTGAGATGTAGTGAGTATATAGTATAACAGTGAGATGTAGTAGAGTATATAGTATAACAGTGAGATGTAGTGGAGTATATAGTATAACAGTGAGATGTAGTAGAGTATATAGTATAACAGTGAGATGTAGTGGAGTATATAGTATAACAGTGAGATGTAGTAGAGTATATAGTATAACAGTGAGATGTAGTGGAGTATATAGTATAACAGTGAGATGTAGTAGAGTATATAGTATAACAGTGAGATGTAGTGGAGTATATAGTATAACAGTGAGATGTAGTAGAGTATATAGTATAACAGTAAGATGTAGTAGAGTATATAGTATAACAGTGAGATGTAGTGAGTATATAGTATAACAGTGAGATGTAGTGGAGTATATAGTATAACAGTGAGATGTAGTGGAGTATATAGTATATATATA